>CM038218.1:78064135-78138742 GCA_021442155.1 Cymbidium sinense | reverse complement strand
GTGGAATCGTTGGAAGGCTGTTGTATTTCGTAAAGGATAGAGTGAAGAAGGATCGGTGGGGGGAGACGGTTGATTGCCACCGCGGGTTTGATATTACTTGATGTTGATATGGCGGAGAGGGTTGTAAAATCTTGCAGGAGCGCTGCGCTCTCTCTGGGAATATATGGATTCAAGTTTCGGGATGATCGGGCGACCGTGATCTCAGTCAGGTGATTTTTCCTGCAATGTCCGGGCCAACTGTTAGGCCCATCATTCGCATCATCTCGCCAAAAATTCAGCACCATAATTTAAATCCCAACTTTTCCCCAAAGCACCTATGTCTTTCCCTCTTCACCTTCATCTCTTCCATGCGCCAACTCTACAATTGCACTCCTACCTCGTCACTTCTGGCCTTCTCTTTATGGATAAATTTTTTAGTCAGCGAAACCCTCCGTTTCTGCTCCCTTCACCCCTCTGGCGACCTTTCCCACGCTCGAGCCCTCCTTCTCCATTGAGAGCCCAATGTCCTCTTCATGGAATCATGTCATTCGAGGACTTTGTCTTAATTCATTCTCAGCAGATGCTGTCGCCATGTTTCTCGAGATGCGTCGCCAATGAGTTAACTTATCCGTTTGTAATCAATTCATGTGCTAAATTACTAGACCTTTGTTTTGGTAGGCAAGTTCACGCCGATTCTATCAAAAAATGCTGTGGAATCTGTTGTTTACGTTGGAAACACATTGATGCATTTGTATGGGTTGTGTGGGGAGGTCCATGATGCACGAAAGCTGTTTGATGGAATGTCTCACAAAACAATGATTTCATGGAACACTATTTTAAATGTGTATATTGATTGTTTGATGATGGAAGAAGCTATGGAACTCTTTGGCAAGATAATGTATTGCGGTTTAGGATTGGATCAGACAACGTACATTATTTTGCTTTCTGCTTCTTCCTTGATGGGGAGCTTGGGTCTTGGGAGATGGGTTCATAGCCAGATCATTTGTGGAGGGATTGAAGCTGGCCTGAAGTTGGACACAGCGCTAGTGCACATGTATGCGAAATGTGGAGCTTTGGATTTTGCATCTGGGAAATTTGAAATAATGAAAGTGAAGAATGTATGGACTTGGAGTGCAATGATCCTTGGTTTTGCTCAACATGGCCGTGCACATGA
Organism: Cymbidium sinense; assembly: GCA_021442155.1. Classification (NCBI taxonomy): domain Eukaryota; kingdom Viridiplantae; phylum Streptophyta; class Magnoliopsida; order Asparagales; family Orchidaceae; genus Cymbidium; species Cymbidium sinense. Next base: position 78,137,589 of record CM038218.1, on the reverse strand, counting down.
AGCGCTCGATCTATTTAAGCAGATGAAGACTTCTTTGATAGAGCCTAATTCTGTCACATTTTTGGGAGTGCTCTGCGCTTGTAGTCATGCAGGTTTGGTAGACGATTGTTATCAATTCTTTCATGAGATGGTTCATGTTCACAACATCAAACCTGAGATGTCACATTATAGTGCCATGGTTGATGTGCTCGGCCGAAAAGGTCTTCTGGTTGAAGCTTACAATTTTATCAAAAATATGCCTATAGATCCTGATGCTGTGGTTTGGAGAACTCTGCTCAATGCTTGTCAGTTACATATTATTAGAGATGGTCATGGTATTGAGAGGCTGCAAAGAAGATTCTGCTTGCGTTAGAGCCAAATAGATGTGGAAACTATGTGATTGTTGCCAACATGTATTCAGAGCTAGAATCGTGGGAGGAGGCTGCAAAGGTTCGAAAGATAATGAGAGAAGAAGGCTTGAAGAAGATGGCCGGAGAGAGCTGTATTGAGATTAGTGGGTCAAATTATAGGTTTCTATGTGGGCATGAGTCATTCGTTGAAAGTGAGGGAATTTACCAATTGATACATGGCATGCACTTGAACATGAAAAAGCTTGATCTTGCAGATTCCAATACAAAATGATGAATTAATTACTATGAATTAAGATGATGTTACCAGTTTCATTTTTTCACCCATGCAATACAAAATTATGTAACCATCCATATACATACACATATATATATATATATATATATATATATATATATATATATATATATACAGAGAGAGAGAGAGAGAGAGAGAGATAGACACGCACATACGCATCTGCATTTTTTTTTTTTTTGTGCTATAGTGATTATCTTGGTGACGTGGTTACATCTGGACAAATTTTGGATTACTTAAATATAAGATTTTGTAGTTTTATTAATTAGTTCATGTAAATATTTGTTTTTATTTTGACACTTCAATGTAAAAAAATTTTGCAATAATTTAGAGAGAATGAAATTATGTAATAGAAAATTAAAAATTTGCTCTTTTTTTTACCCGCACAACTTGCACTTCCATTTCTTTTAATCTCTAACAATAATTTACTTGTAATACGTCTTTTAATATTGAATAGTTTTACCCAATTAATATCATATAATATGTCATAAAAAGCTACAACACAACGATTGAGCATAATACCTACACCTGACTCATACAACATTGCTACAATTTCTGCTCTTTATTAATCATAATATGGCAGCCGCTGATTCATCAAATTACAGCATGGTAAAACAATATGAAGCAATTACTGGTTAAAAATGCTAAACAAACAAAATAAAAATAAAAATTGAACTAATGACTAAATCACGTTAAATGGGGAAGCCTCAGAACTTTCTTGTAAAGAAGATATTACGTAGCGCAATAATCAAATATTGTTATCTTTAATACCGGCTTTTTTTAATTTGTCTTCTTGCAATCTCGATTGCTTTAATCATCTTCTCGATCGATGGATCTATGTTGTTTGGCTTGCGTGGGCGATCTTTAATTCATTGTAGCATTTTATACGCCGCTTCTTCTCTACCTCTCAATCTTACATTTTTTAAACGACCTTTAAGGTTGAGCAACTTCTTAAGCGGTGAGACAAAGTAATGAATTTTGAGCTCTGAGCGATTGATGAAAAGGGAGATAGAATTATGATTCAATTTTAGTCATTATTATAAATAAATTATCTACCTTTCATTTGAATTAAATCAAGTGAAGGAAACTGAAATGAAATGTATGTTTTCTTTTGATATGCTTATTGATGGTGTAATATGAAGGAAAATAAAAATAGGAGGTAAGTTAAATGTAATGTAGTCCCTTCCCAATTTATCTCTTAAAGTTCACTGCAAAGTTAACTATAAGGATAAATTTGAGTTAAAATAAAGAAGATCAATTACAAGTTGATTTTAGAGGTTAAACTTTTGTCTGACAAATTTTTTTTTTTTTAAATTTGGATATATCATTTCTCTTTAAAAGAATTTATTATTTATTAAATTTGGTATTCAGCTTATTATTCTGTCATTTAATTACTATGAAACTGTCTATAATGTCTAAATATTTGGCGTGAAGCTATGCTTCAATTGGTGTCTAATGATTTATACATGAATAAATTTAGCATTTTCTAATAACAATTATACACCACATAATTTTATGTATTTACATATCTAACACTTGAATTTTAATAATAATATACGGTATATTTAAACTTTTAATATCATATCAAAATATTATTATTATTTATAGTGTGTGTGTATGTGTGTCATTTTATTATCTCATTCAAAATACATGCATAAAATCTGTATTTTATTTAAGAAAAATTAATATTAGTGTTACACATTATATAAATAAATATTAAATTTTAGATATTAAATATATAAATATATAAGAACGGCATGATGTGCATGTAAATTAAAATAAAATGAAAGAGAAAATTTCATTGTGCACTGCATTCAATCTCTTTTTTTTTATCAAATAATGATATTAATATAACTGTTTTTTTTAGGTTATGATGGAGCAATTTAGCATTGCTCAATACTCATATGAGAAAATTAATATTTGCAACTTAAGATGCCATTATCAGTGATAGAAATTAAAGAATTATAATTTTTTTTAACTATAAGTCTTAGAGTGTATATCATTCCATATATTTCTTACATATTTATATATGTAATATCATAATTTTAATATTTACTTTTATAATATTCTGATGTTTAACTCACATCAAAATATATAACTAAAAATGTATATCCTTTTAAATAAGTTAATTGATACGTCGCCAAAAATTAATCGATCAGCCGAATCTCGAGGCATTTTAAATGCTTGATCTAATCACCCGATTTGACAGCTTTCAAGCGGCGTCTCGATGAGACGAACATAACATCAAGCATAGTGCGATCCAACTCGAATAGACTTCGAGATCAAGCTATCGAGCATGAAAATGGATCGATCCGCCAAATGGTCACCAAAGCGACATATTTTATAGTGGTCGGCGGCTCATCAGGCGAATCCACGAATCCGAGATCACCCAATTCGACATCATTAAGGCACCGGATCATCAAAATACACCGTCGATCAGGGATCGCAGTCCGTCAGATGGTTATGGAGTGGTTGGAGTTTTCCACCAATTTACAAGGCGCCACTCCCAAAATCTATAAATAGAGCTTCATTCTCACCTTAAAAGGGAATCGATTGAAGACAGAGCTCGAGAACCACCGGTCGACTTGGCCGACGATCATCACCAAGTCTACCGAGTGCACGAAGATCGAGCTTCGCCTGGAGATCGCCCCAGGAGGACTAGAAAAGACCGGTTCGCTCTCTTCTCCACGAAGATCAAGGTTGCTCAAAGATCCGTTCTGCTTTTGGAAACTTCTCGGGTTGGAGTTGAATGTATTTCTACACTCGGAATATTGTTTCATCAGTAAACACCTTCTTCTCAGAACTAGAAGTAAGGACACGTATCTTTTGAACACATAGTGAAAGTTCTACATTTGGGCAAGGCCGTGGTTTCCTACGGGTTTTCCACATTATAACCCTGTGTTTTATATCCCCCTTGTGTGTTGGATAATTTTTTTGGGCTCTGACGAAGATCTGCATCTCTGAATAAAATTCTCTAACGCATAGCAGTTTGCCGTCTGTGGGAAAAGCAGTTCCATTGCTATATCTCTCCAATATGGTGAGAGTCCCTCTTTGGAAGATCGCGTTCAAGGATGGAGGATTCAAGCGAAATTCTTGACTCTGTGAGACCGGCAAAAGCGTTCCAACACGCTGGAAGAGACGGGTTCCTCGGCCTCACATAATCCAGATTTTCTTCACGAGAATGGCAGGAATGCGGATCAACAAGTAGAACCTTGGCACCACATCCGGATCTTTGAAACCGGATCGCAGCTCACCCCACGGTGTCCCCGTGCGGGGGAAGAGTTCGACAAACAAATGATCCATTCTCGCCTCTTCAAAACTCGTCCCTCGGCGAGATCATCTCAATACCGTTAGGCGAGATTCAAGCTTCCCGGCATGGACCCGATATCCGTCATGCGAGCATATCGATTACTTTGAGCGATCATGCACATTCGGTGCAAATGACTGTCTTGTCGTGGTATTCCCGACTCTCAAGGGCGGTTCGTGCCGGTTCTATTCGCTCGCTAAAGTCCGTCAGATCATTTGGAGAGATCGCCGATTTTTTGTAGAAACTTCTTGGCGAACAAGAGAATCATCGTGATTCATCACATCTCTCAGAATCCGAGCGATGGAGAGTCCCTCAAAGAATACTTCAGGTTCTCCTCACGAAAGATACGAGTAGATCCGGAACTTTTGAGGTGCTTCTGGAGGACTCCAGATACTTATTCATCATTAATGCGGAGGCAGTCCATTCTATCGACTGGTCCACGAATAGAGGCACAAATCTCTGGCGGCGAAGCTATCGGTGCTCATCGGACAGTTTGAACCATGGCTGGAAGAAGGTTCCCAAGGTGATGTTCAAACATCTCGAGAAAAAAGAGAGAGGCGACAACCTCCCCAAAACCTCCTCGGGGCGACCTCGAGATGACTTAATCGGAGGAAATATCTGACTCTCAACGTCATCATGAACATCCTCTTGTATTCGGGAAGAGGATAGCGTCAGTGTAGACCTTTAAAACTGGTGGAAATCAAGAGAAATTCGCCACTTTCACCCAAAACCTGGAAGGAGGAGATTGAAAGACGTCGTATTATCTGCCGTTTATACAAAACCAACCATCGTCCAGCAAATCTTTGGGGGGCAACCTCAGGGCATGGCGGTCGGAGAGATAAACAATTGGGGCGGTGTTATCAGCCAAATATTCATTCATGCAAGAGCGAAAGAAGTCTCGGGTTGACCATTCTATCACCTTTGATGATTATATCTAGAGGAGCTTTGCATCCCACATCAAGATCCCCTTATCAGATCGGTCGGTGATCCATGCTTCAATATTAAAAGGATATTGATCGACAATGGGAGTTCGGTTGATGTTCTTTTTTACTCCACTTTCCTTAGCATGGGTATAGAAAAAGAGAAGCTTCAACCCGCGGCCGGTCCTCTGTATGGATTTGATAATCGACCGTATTAGTGGAAGGGACAATCAGTCTTCACGTAACTCTTGGAGAATTTCCCCGACCGCAACCCACTTGATACTGATTTGTAGTCAAGTCGAGTCGTGTCAATGCAATATTTGGGAGACCTCTCCGATCATATTCGGCCTTTCACATCTTTGCCTCTCACCTCAGATGAAATTCGACACCGGTGGCATCGGCATGGTAAGTGGGAATCAATTGGCGTCTATATCAAAACAAGCCAACCATTTCGGTAACCCTCAACATCGAGAACTTGACTACGATGAGGATGCCTCGAAAGGGCTTCTCCGGTTGAAGATGTAATTTGTCTTCCTATCTTAGAAGTTGATCCATCGAAGGTGAAGGTGGGATCGTTCGCTCTTGATCGTGAAATCGTAGATTTTTGCGTAAAATCAAGATATCTTTGCCTCGATATTACGGGCATTTCGAGTCATTCGCGCTCCTCAAAGTTGACTCAACCTGGCGGTGTCTGAAGAAAAGAACCTTGCCACGATTGCGGTCATAGAACAAGAAATCACCAAACTTAGTCAAGTTCATTCGAAGTCTACTACCCCACGGTTGGCTAGTAGTGTTAGTCAAAAAAGCGGTTCGGAGAATGTGCATCGACTTGATGTGCATGCCCAAAAGATAGCTTCCCCCTTCGTCGTATCGACCAACTAGTTGATGCGACATCAGGACATCAGATGTTGAGCTTCATGGATGCCTATTCTGGCTACAATCACAACCCAGGATAGGTCAAAAGGTCCTTAGTGGACTTCCCGACTTCTTCCATGAGTTAACATGTCAGTAGCCTCGATAAACAACCTTGGATAAGTTGGCAATCCTCTATAGATTGCCTACAACTTTCTCCATAACAGGTTAACATCATCGAGTAAACGCTCCGATACACAACCTCGGATAGGTCAAAATCCCGGGATTCAATTGAGATCTTCTATCTGAGTTAACATCATTCAGTAGCGCTCGATAAACAACCTTGGATAAGTTGGCAATCCTCTATAGGCGCCACAACTTTCTCCATAACGAGTTAACATCGATCGCGTTAGATACCGAGATAGATCGAGGTTCAGAGAACCTCTATAAACATATTCGCGTTGTGTCAGTAGCTCGATAAACAACCTTGGATAAGTTGGCAATCCTATGCCACAACTTTCTCCATGTTAACATCGTCAGTAAGCTCGATAAACAACCTGATAGGTCAAAAGGTCCTTAGTGGACTTCGACCTCTTCCATCAGGCAACATCGTCGGTACGCTCGATAACAACCTTGGATAAGTTGGCAATCCTCATGGTAACTTTCTCCATAAACAGTTAACATCATCGGTAAACGCTCGATACACAACTAGGATAGGTCGAGAGGGTTAGAGAACCTCATAAATATTCGTGCAAGTTTGGCCAGTAGCTCGATAAACAACCTTGGATAAGTTGGCAATCCTCATGGCGCCAACTTTCTCCATAGAGTTAACATCATTTGCGTACCGACAAACAACCTCGGATAGGTCAAAATCTCAGTTCAATTGACCTCTTCCACCGCAAGCGCGTCGCCGAGCACACACTCGACAACACCGGATAGGTCAAAGATCCCGTCGGCGCTAACCACCGTCGCCGGCCATCGCAGACAATCTCCGGGTTATCTCGCATCTTCGCGGTCATCACCGTATCGCCCGGTCATCGGCATTATCGGCGCCGGTCGCCGCGTATCACGGTGCGGTCGCGCTGACCATCTGAATAATCTTCACTATCGGCACTTATGCTACCGGATACCGTCTCCGATTCTTGCCGACCAACACCGTCGGGTAGTATTGTCCGCAGCCGTCCGTTCTGCCATCGTCGGCATCATCGCCGGTCACCACCATCGCCGCCGGTCATCCCACGCCATTTACCCGCCGGTCACCATCGCCGACTCGTCGCCACTTATGGTCCCGCGTCGTCGTCGTCATCGTCGACCAGATCTCCGGTTATCGTCTCTTTCATCGCCTCCAAACCCGGACGGTCTGTCAAGGCCAGTTGACGCCTCTTTCGAAATGAAAATTATTCCAAGGAGAGTGCCCAAACTCCCACCAGGGGGAGGGCTATGCACTCACGGCAGTCAGATGAAAAGGTAGAGGTTGATCCAAAGAGTGCCCAAACTCCCCAGGGGTATGCACTCTAAGAGGAGAAGAGATGAGAAAATGTGCCTTTCCCTCTTAGCCTGGGGGTTTTATAGACTCAGGGGCAAAAGCGTAAAAAACTCAAAGCGTCAAAACAGCGTTGGGCCGATGGGCAGCATGCTGGCTTCATGCATGTAGCCCACATACCATGTGAGCTTCAGCATACCAGCGCCATGTGCCTTGCCCGCTGTCGGGCAACCGTCGGATCCCAGTCAGCCAGCGGTCATGGAACCGCTTCATGGTGCTTCGCCCGTGAACATAGCCATGAACCGCTTTCAGCAGAGCCAATACCATGCCGTCCAGCGCCCATCGATGTCATGACCGCCTTCGCCTGGCAAGCGCCGCGACCATGACCAGCGTTCGGATCCAGTCGTTCGCCCAGCCGCCGACCCGCATCGGCCGTTGACCCGTCAGGTCCAGCTGACGACGTGACCCATTAAGCCTGTGCGTCTGTATGGCCGGCTCACTTGTATGCAGCTGGCGCACCATACGCCCATGAGCGCCCGGCACCCGAGCTCCTGCTCGTTGATCGTAATCGAAATCTCAGCGCTCATACTTACACATATTTGCGCCCTGCATCGCTTCAGCTTATAATATTGTCTTTGTTATGAAGATCTGTTCTCAAAATCGCGTTGATGGACTCTCAAATTTCATTAGAGAATTTGCTATTTTCAAGTATTTGACATATATTTTTTGGATGGTAAGATAATGTCACCCAAAATAGAGCCGATCATTCCTGAAAATTAATCGATCAACCGCGAATCTCAAGGCATTTTCAAAATGCTTGATCTAATCACCGATTTCAGCAAGCTTAATCAAGCGGCCTCGATGAGCGAACATAAACATCAAGCATAGTGATCCGAACTGGTCGACTGGATCAAGCTATCGAGCATGAAAATGGATCGATCCGCCAAATGGTCACCAAACGGACATATTTATAGTCGGTCGGCGGCTCGTCAAGGCGAATCCAGAATCGAGATCACCCAATTCGACATCATTAAGGCACCCGGATCATCAAAATACACCGTCGATCAGGGGATCGCTTGGGCCGTCCGATGGTGGTTATGGGAGTGGAGTTTTCCAAATTTACAAGGCACGCCACTCCCAAAATCTATAAATAGAGCTTCATTCTCACCTTAGGGCGGAATCGATTGGAAGACCGAGAGCTCGAGAACCACCGGTCGACCTTGGCCAGACGATCCCATCCACCACCAGGTAGTGCACGAAGATCGGGAGCTTCGCCCAGGAGATCGCCCAGGAGGACTAGAAAGACCGGTTCTCTCTTCTCACGAAGATCGAGGTTGCTCCCGGAAGATCCGTTCGCCGCTTTTGGGAAACTTCTCCCTTGGGTTGGAGTTGAGATATTGTATTTTTCTACACTGGAATATTGTTTCGCACAAACACCTTCTTCTCAACTAGCAGTAAGGACACGTATCTTTTGAACACATAGTGAAAGTTCTACTGGGAGGCCCGTGGTTTTCCGGGTTTTCCGTATAACCCCGTGTTTATATCCCTTGTGTGTTGGATAATTTTTGGGCTACGACGAAGATCTCGCATCTACCGGAATAAAATTCTCTAGCACGCAACATTTAATAATATTTTATTAAATTTAAGAAAAACTATAAAAGTATAAGTATTAAATATATAAATAAGAAAAAAATTAAAGATCACACCTAATCAATTTCATTTATAAAAAGTTGAATATAAGTGAATTTCATAAAAACCTACGAAATGGCCAAAAAAAAAAAGGGTTGCATTATAAGAGCATTTATTTAATACTTATATTTCCTCTCGGTATATTCGAACACTCGTTTAGAAATTTAAAATATTTAATCTACCAAATATATCATTCTCTCTCTCTCTCTCTCTTAAAATAATATTACAAATAGGCAATGATAATATCAAAAATGAGGGTTACCTTAGCCCGGCGTCGAAGCGGTCAGGAGTCGATCTTGATTTGAAGCACCACATTCACTAGATTTAGAGAAGAGAAATCTAGAGGGTGAGAGAGGAAAGCGAGGGTTTTGAATGTCAATCGGTGGGGCCGTGCCCCACCTCCCTCCGCCTACCAGCTCATTAGTCTCAACCCCAGAGCACTCAATAAGCTCCCAATCTTTTGTTTTAATAAGTTCAAACCTCGAGAATAGATGATATGAACACATATCCCAAGCCATCAACGAGACCAAAGAATAAGAAAAGGCCAAATTGGCTAAAAGACTTCATCAACAACTAACGGAAGAAGATCCGAATTAAGAAAATAAATCAATAGGTAAATAAATAAAATAATTAGCTTTTCGGAGGATTTCTACATAAAGAAAATATCAAGACGGTCTCAACAAAGCGATTACAAGAAGAATCAAGAAGTATAACATATAACAAGCTAGCCCAGCAGATAAACAGAAGATTAATAGCATGAAGATCAAGAAGTCTAACTAACTAAACGCAGAGCAAATAAAATATTCTGAGAGACAGCCAGCATAAATAGAGATCGAGAGAGGAATGAAAAGGGTTGAAGAAATTATCTCAAGACTTCTCTTCTCCCTCCTCGCTCCTTCTTCTTTCCTAGGCTTTCTCTCCCTCTGCGGCTCAAATCTCATGGTGGAAACCGGGAAAACCCAAACAGGCGCACAAATCCCGGATCTCCTCCAAATTATCTCTCAGCTGGTTCCAGGCATCTCGGGATATTCTACGGTGGATCTTCCTTGGATCGACCATGGCGGTAAGGATCTCCTCATCTCCCTCCGATCGCCTCTCGAAACCCTAGCCCACCAAACGAAACAAAATAGAAAACTGAAGTAATGGTTAAGGTAATTCAAAATCAGATCCACGATCGAGATCGTCAGCGTTTTAAATCTACGGATCGATTTAATCCAGATCAAGCCCAACGACGTGTAATCCACTCTTCAAAGCATCAAGAACCTTCGATCAAGAAAGCAGTCCAAGGCGAGAAGATAATACAAGTCAATCCAACGGCTTCCAACGCGCAAGAAAGACCAATCCAAGTGAACCCATCCACGGCGAGCTAGATCCAACGGATCAGCTCCGCGTTCCTTCCTTTACTCGGCGGGTTGACTCAATTGGAAAGGATTTCACTCCTTGTTTGACTCGGCTCACACCACAGAACCAATTGGAGCGATGCAGCAATTCAATAAAGATTTAATCACTCAAGCTTTTGTCAAACTAATGAATTATTCATCCTCTCAGCTGTAATCTCAGATATTAATACATATCATTGGTGCTCTCGTTGACTCTCCACATATCAAACAATGGCAGAAGGTACAAGATACTCAGCAAAAACTTTGGAAGAATGTGTCAGACAAAACAAAAGCGAGGAACAAATGCAATCCATCACTATGATACTCATGAAGTATCCAAGACTCTCCTCAATTGAAGAAAAATTGGAAAATAATCGCAGAACAACAACAATCACAAGTATGTACCCAAACTCACTCGAAATCTCTTTTCCTCCAGACATCAAACTCAAAATAACAATAGGCCGGTAAGTAGACATGCCTAGATTCAATGAGAGAATCCAGGGGTTGGTTATTTAAAGATCAATTTTTCCAATATTATAATCTATCGAAGATCGAGTTTCTAATTGCTTACGTATATATGGACACCGCTCTTAGTGGTATCAATGGATGCACAATAAACAATTAAATACATAGAATCTTCAAAGAGCAATTAATTGAAGATTTGGACCATCACTTTATAGAGATTTAAGGGTGAATTGGCTAAATTACAATCCACAGATTTCTACAATGAATTGAGCTAGCCAATCAGTTGAATTCCCCGATTTTCTACAAAGTTGTTTTGAATCAGTGCAAACATGACATTAAAAGAGAAGTAAGAACAGACCAACTTCTACAACAAGCCTTTCAATTGGCAAAGTTAATGGAAGATAGATTACAAGATGATATATCTACAATCGGACCATCTGATTTACTCCACACCGACAATGAACAACATTTGCTCTTTACACCAACATTGGCAACTACCAAAATACCAACAAAGACTACAATACCCATTCATATTCTTTGCAATTGGAAGAAAGAAAAGAAAAGGTCTTTGTTTCAATTGTGATGAAAGTTCTCGGTCATAGATGCAAATCAAAACTCTTTACCCTTGTAGCATGAGGAACAAGAAAATCCTTAGCAAACTGAATCATGGCAAGAATCGATTTAATTGGGAAGAGTTCTGAAATCGGTTTAAATGCCTTTACGTGTCAAACCCTAGAACTCTAAGGTTACAGGAGAATAGGCAACAAACAAGTTCGGTCGATTGATAGTGGATCAACCCACAACTTTATCCAATCTAAGCCAACTTCTTAAACCAATCACATCAATATCGGTTTTAAAGTGCTAGTAGGGAATGGAGAGACTCTACAATGTTGAGTTTGCTCAATGTGCCTATTCAACTACAAGGACACACTTTTAAAACTTGCTACTACGCAAATGCAAGCGGATGTGGTTTTAGGAGTGCAATGGTTAAAGCAGTTAGGTGAGTACAATGGACTACAAAAGCTCACAATGAAGTTCTACCAAAATGACCAATTAATTCAACTACAAGGAGACACTTCAACCAAAATAGACAACATTCCATTTACCAAATTACAAAATCGAAAAATATCAGTTCTTACTTACGGTCGAGAAATTAATGAGGGAACAATGTCACAATGATTCAGTATCTAATAAGTATAGTATTAGAAAAATACAAAAAAACTGTTTGAGAACCAAATTTGCCTCCCCAAGGGATATTGATCACCAAATCCAACACTCGGCTGTTAAGGTGAAAAACTACTGAGATATCCTTATTTTGAGCGTAAATGATTAAAGACATGATGGATACGGGCATTATAAGAGAAAGTACAAGTCCGTTCTCATCTCCCCATTAAAAAAAAGGATGGCACTTGGCGTTTTTTGTTGATTATAGAGCCTTAAACAAATTGCACCACGATGGGTTTCCATGCCAACTCACGAGGAATTAATGGATGAATTATATGGAGCTCTTGTTTTCCAAGTTGGACCTAGATCGTTATCACCAAATAAGAATGGCGAAAAGACATTCATAAAACGCTTTTAGAACACATGAAGGCCATTATGAATTCATAGCAATGCCTTTTGGGTTAACCAATGCCCCATACCTTTCACTAATGAATTACGTCGAAACCATTCTTAAGGAAATTTGTTCTAGTGTTCTTTGATGATATACTCATATACAAACCTTGAAGTACATCAAGAACATCTAGATGGTATTAGAACAAGAAGCAACACTCATTATATGTCAAACCATCCAAATGTACATTTATTCAAAGAATAGAATATTTGGGACATATTCTTTCACTCAAGGATAGAGGTGGATCCCAAGAAAATACAAGCGAAGCTTGGAATATGCCAAAATCAAAAAAAGCTTAAGAGGATTTTGGGATTAAGTTATTATAGAAAGTTTGTCAACTATCGAAATTGCTTCTCCTCTTACATCATTCTTTGGCAACAATTCCATTGGGCGGATCAATCAACAAGATTCACAAAACTAAAAGAGGCTATGATAACATTACCCGGATGCATTTCCTAATTTACTATGCCATTTATCTGAGCATCTGGGACGACCATAGGGCTCAATGAATAATCACCCATTAGCTTATTTGTAAAAGCTAAATCTACAATGCAAAAGTCTTCAACCTATGCTGAGAACTCTATGCAATTCCAGTTGTAAGATGGAGACATATTTCTTGGGGCCAAATTTTCGACGTAGAAAAGTATTAGAGAATTATTTACAAACAATTCAAACCCCGAGCAGATTTTGGTCAAAGCTGGCAGGGTATGATTATAGTATTGAATATAAAGCATTACAAACAAAGCGGTGATGCTATCAGGAAAAATGTTTAACAGAAGGCGACTTGATTAAGGATCAAACTAATGTCATTAAACTTCTCGGATATACTCAAACCAAGGATCTTATTCAAATTACAGAGGAAACCAAAGCTAATAAGGAATTACAAGAATTATATAAAAAATTGCGACAAGCGGAATTATTCCCTCATTCTGATTAGTAAAGTAATTGATTCAAAGCGATGTAATAGATCGGACGAAAAACAAGATCATAAGAGAGTTCCATTCAACACCAATAGGAGGGCATGGAGGCATTGAGAAAACTATGACTAGAATTGCTCAACAATTCTTGGAAACAGATGAAAAGGATATTAAACAATTTGTATCAACATGCCCCATTTGTCAACAAGTCAAATATGATACTCGAGAGCCAGGATTACTACAACCCTTGCCCATACCAGGTTGCAATATGGGAGGAGGTATCATGGATTTCATCCGGTTTACCTAAGTCTCATAATAAAATAACTATACTAGTAGTAGTGGACTATCAAAGTATGCTCATTTTTAACCAAAACAATTTTCGGCTTTATCTAGCTCAAATCTTTATCACGACATTGTGAAACTCCATGGGATACCACAAGGAATAGTATCCCAGAGATCCATTGTTTATGAGCAATTTTTGGCAAGAATTGTTCACTAAGTGGAACAACTTTAAAAGCAGCGGCTTACCATCCTCAACAGATGGACAAAGCGAGTAACCAATAGAATCTAGAACAATATCTAGGAGCTTTGTTTTGGATACACCAAGGCATTTACAGTTCCTACCATGGGGCGAGTTTTGCTATAACACAAGCATCAATGCTTCAACCAAAATGACTCCTTTTCAAGCGGTTTATGGTAGACTCTCCTACAATCATTCCATATGCTATCAATACGACCAGATGGAGAATGATTACAACAAAGAGACAAGAACATACAAACCCGATAACAAATTTACGAAGCTCAAAACGATGAACAGATTGGATAAACCAAGAGACCTTCAATTGGAAGTCAATGAATAGTTTTAGTTAAAATACAACCTTACAGACACTTGATGTGACAAGAAATCAGATACCAAATTGCAAAGAAGGTATTATGGACCCTTCAAAATACTAAAAAAATAGGTATGGTATAAAATTGAATTACACAAGCGACCAAATACATAATGTATTTCACATATCTAGATTAAAACCATACAGACTCGACTATCCATCCAGTTATCAAACCAATTGAGATGGACAAATGTTTATTATACCTATCAAAGTCCTGATCACGAGAATGATACAAAAAGGAGATCAACATCAAAGAGATATTAATCCAAGGAAGGTTTATTAGAAAGCAGATATTTCTTGGGTAACAGAGAAAGAAATCTGAGAAAATTTTCGATTTTGACCTTGGGGACAAGGTCAAGGTGGGAGGGAGTAATGATATGAACACATATCCCCAAGCCATCGAGACCAAAGAATAAGAAAAGGCCAAATTGGCTAAAAGACTTCATCAAACTAACCAAGAAGATCCGGAATTAGAGAAAATAAATCAATAGGTAAATAAATAAAATAATTAGCTTTACGAGGATTTCCACTACATAAAAGAAAATATCACAAAGACAGACTGTCCCAACGATTACAAGAAGAATCAAGAAGTATAACATATAGAAGCTAGCCAGAAGATTAATAAGCATGAGATCAAGAAATCTAAGATAGCATCCAAAACAAGATTAATAGCATGAAGATCAGTCTAACTAACTAACGAGAAAAGCATGAATGTCAGCAACGAAAACTATAAATAGAGATCGAGAGGAATGAAAAGGGTTGAAGAAATTATCTGACTTCCGTTTCTCCCTCTTCTCTTCTTCTCTTTCTCTCCCTCTCGGCTCAAATCTCACTTAAAACCCGAAAACCCCAAACAGGCGCACAAATCGGATCTCCTCCAAATTATCTCTCAAAATGTTCCGCATCTCGATATTCTACGGTGGATCTTCCTTGGATCGACCATCCGTGCTCCTCCATCTCCCTCCGACGCTCTCGAAACCCTAGCGGCGACTCAAGACGATGAAACAAAACGAAGCAAGTAATGGTTAAGGTAATTCAAAATCTCAGCGATCCATCCGTCCAGCGTTAAATCTACGGATCGATTTAATCAGATGACCGTGAAGCGGCTGTAATCACTTCAAGCATCAAGAACCTTGATCAAACATCAAGGCGTTACAAGTCAATCCAACGGCTTCCAAAGCAGAAAGACCAATCCAAGTGAACCCATCCAACGAGAAAAAGCTAGATCCAATGGATCGAAGCTGACGTTCCTTCCTTTACTCTTTATTGGAAAGGATTTCACTCCTTTGTTTGACTCGGCTCACACCCAACAACCCAATTGGAGAACATTCAAAGATTTAATCACTCATTTCGTCTTTTCAAATAATCTAGAAATTCATCCCTCTATTTTCTTTAATTGTCAGTGTTAATCGCTAATTTATTATATTTACGAGAAAAACATATTTTAATATCATTAGTATTTTATAATATTCTTTGAGCGGATTTGCAATTTTAGTCTATTATTCTAAAATTATCTACCTTTCATTTGAATTAAATCAAGAAGGAAACTGAAATGAAATGTATGTTTTCTTTTGATATGCTTATTGACGGTGTAATATGAAGGAAAATAAAATAAGAGATAAGTTAAATGTAATGTAGTCCCTTCTCGAATTTTCTCTTAAAGTTCACTGCAAAGTTAACTATAAGGATAAATTTGAGTTTAGTAAAATAAAGAAGATCAATTACAAGTTGATTTTAGAGGTTAAACTTTTGTCTGACAATTTTTTTTTTAAAAAAATTTGGAAATTTTTGGTCTAATAGTTATGGTTGACAACTATTTATTCTTGGTTATATTGTTTAAAATTTTTTAATCTTTTAGTCCAAATAAAATTCTAAACGAAGTTTAAAATTTAAAATATTTAATCTACCAAATATATCATTCTCTCTCTCTCTCTCTCTCTTAACAAAATAATCAGTTACAAATAGGCAATGATTACATTTAAATCTTCAATAATTAAATCATCATTCTCTCTCTCTCTCTCTGCTAAACAAAATAATCAGTTACAAATAGGCAATGATTACATTTAAATTTTGAATAATTAAAATCATCATTTTAAGTATTCTCATCCGAAACAATAATAAAAGTTATAAAGTCAATGCTTCTAAATATTTTAATAATAAGATCATCCAATCGATGATGATGTTCAAATTTGGAGTCCCTAATTTATTTATTTGAATAACTCCATTCAGTTTTGAGTAAAATTAAAACCCATTTTAAATTTCATAATAAGATCCGTATAAAGTTCATTCAAATTTTGTGTAAAGAAATACATCATTTCAATAATCACATATAAAACAACAATAAATCAATTCATAAACTCAATACCCACTAATCAAATCCAAATTTTGATGTAATTTAGGCATTTAAATTTCAAAGCATTGGCCATGTGTTTAAAATTTTAGTTAAAATTGTTAAAATATTACTTCAAAAAATTATAAAATTTTATTCATTTTGCACATGAAATTGAATAAAAATATATTAAAGTTTAGGAATTTAAAATTTTTGGTTGTGTTATTTAACGATTGCCAATGATACAATCATTATTTTGTTATTGTTCTCTTACTTTCATTCTTTGGTATAATTATTTTATTATTGTAATCTAATTAATCATGTAATCATTATCACGATTATTATTTGATCGTTATTTACTAATTTTTTCGTTGATCGATTAAATTAAACGCTTATATCTATCATAATATTCATTTGATCAGATTCTATTTTCTTATTATCTCAAGATCATGATGTCACCGTCATATTTTGTAATCTATATTCTCCAAGTGAGAGAAGAAATAGATTTTGTAATCTTAATTATAATATAGATTATTTTATCTATCTTACCAATTTTATTTTATTTTTATTATTATTTATTTTGAAATCTATCTAAAACAACCCATTTCATAATTCTGGTGCCCCACTAGTGGATATTGGGGAGGGGCCCGAGAAAGAAAAACTCTTGTTTGAAATTTCCCATATCTCTATATGTTAATGGCTTTCACCCATTGATGAGCAATAATTAATGGTTGTTAAATAAGATTGGAATAATAAAGACATGGATATTTCCTTCCATTCATGAGAGAAGACGAAGTTATCCCAAACAAAATATGAACATTCCTTCCTTGAATTATTGCAGTCCTAGTGACATGCATGCACATATTAACCACACTTAATTATTGCATTCAACGTTTATATTATCGTTATATATATATATATATACATATATATATATATATATATATATATATATATATATATATATATATATATATATATATATATATATATATATATATATATATATAACTCCATCATTTTGAATGCTTTTACGATAACTTTTTTATTTTTTAATAAAGTAACTATAGTTGAATTTGATTATCAGTTTTTGGTTATTTTTTAAAATGTTTTATAGTAAAAATTATTTTTGAAAATTAAAACTATTTTAAGGTGTGTGATAAGAAAATTATTATTTAATTTTTTAGAAAAGAAATATTTCAAACATTTAATGTTTATATTTATTTAGCATTTTCTAATAACAATTATACACCACATAATTTTATGTATTTACATATCTAATACTTGAATTTTAATAATAATATACGGTATATTTAAACTTTTAATATCATATCAAAATATTATTATTATATAGTGTTTGTATGTGTCATTTTATTATCTCATTCAAAATACATGCATAAAATCTGTATTTTATTTAAGAAAAATTAATATTAGTGTTACACATTATATAAATAAATATTAAACTTTAGATATTAAATATATAAATATATAAGAACTGCATGATGTGCATGTAAATTCAAAAATAAAATGAAAGAGAAAATTCATTGTGCACTGCATTCAATCTCTTTTTTTATCAAATAATGATATTAATATAACTGTTTTTTTAAGTTATGATGGAGCAATTTAGCATTACTTTTATGAGAAAATTAATATTTGCAACTTAAGATGCATTATCAGTGATAGAAATTAAAGAATTATAAATTTTTTAACTATAAGCCTTACGGGTGTGTATCATTTCATATATTTCTTAAATATTTATATATGTAATATTATAATTTTAATATTTACTTTTATAATATTCTGATGTTTAGCTCACATCAAAATATATAACTATGAATGTATATCCTTTTAAATAAGTTAATATTAATTATACTTTAATAATATTTTATTAAATTTAAGAAAAACTATAAAAGTATAAGTATTAAATATATAAATAAGAAAAAAATTAAAGATCACACCTAATCAATTTCATTTATAAAAAGTTGAATATAAGTGAATTTCAAAAAAACCTACGAAATGGCCAAAAAAAAAAAAAGGGTTGCATTATAAGAGCATTTATTTAATACTTATATTTCCCTCTAACACTATATTCAGCGGAACACTCAGTTTAATGGAGTCATCCTTACAGAGCAAGACTGCTTCCGTGGCTTCAAGACTTTAACATTATTAAATTATCCCAATTATGTGTTTGAAATATTGTACGTTTAATTGTTTCTATTTACGAATGAGATGCATAAAGAAGTAAAAATGAAAAAGAACGTAAGGCTATATGACTCTATAATTGAGGGCTTTGGCTTCATTATAATGTTGAAAGTTTAACCCCTATATTAATTATTAATTTCTAGCAATCGTGATTAAATATATAGCTAAACATAAAAAATATTAATAAGCCAATCGAAAATACATTTGAGATGCAAGTCGTATGGATTCAGTTATCATGAGAATCATACCTCACAGGATTCCCATCTTCCCGAGCTATCATGGTTGGGGGAACGGTGACACGCCCGATCAAGATCCCATGGTTCCATCATCCCGAGCTATCGTGGTCCCTATTCTACTTAGTCAGCGGAATACTCGATGACGATCAAAGGATCCTTATCGGTACCATGGGTTCGTCGTCAGATCTTGTGTAGTGGTGTTTGTCTAAAGAGATGACTTAAGTCTACCTTAGCTAATAGAGATTTTGCCCTATCGGTATACCTATGGCACAACTCAAAGGCAAAGCCATTGGGAGCTTCTGATACAATCTGATAATGATATAGTGGAGTCATTTGGCACAACCGTCGGAAGGACTACGGTAATAGCTGCATCAGCCTCTTGGACAAGCACCTTGACCAGTCCGTCTTGTTGGCATGAGATTAATTGAGAGTGAATATAAAAAATACATTTGATTTCACATTGGCTCTTTTGTGAGCTAGAGTTTCTTAATTTATAACATCTGACAAACAGTTGCCGGAGGTGGATTAATTGAATTTTTCTTTAAGTCTTTTAACTTGATGATTTTTATTTAGTCATTTAACACTTAGTAATTTATTCAATTTTTATATCGTATTAATACTTAATTTTGATTAATTCAATTTGAGCTTGGCATTTTGATGGTAAGTATCCCTCCGGTTGAAATCTCCATTCAACCATCATCGTAGTTTAATGTTTAGTTTATTTTGGATCTTGTCACTACTAATTTAATAATAGAAGATCGGATCTAGTCATATGACATAACTAGTCGGTATTTCATTAAGTTAGAAATATTATGATATTATTCTTAGATTTTTAGGTTTTGTTAACAACGTCTTAAGACAGAACCAACCCAGCATCTTGAACTAAGTTTATGCATTCAACATAGTGTAGCCCATCTTGGATATAATTTTAGATTGCTTGCACACTTTTGAGTATTAAATTTGAGTTTTAATCATATTTCATAATATGTGCATGAGTTTAATTGAATCCTTAATTAACACCTTCTATTGCTTTGAGCGATGTATTGCAAATCCAATGGTGTTAAGTGGTATGTTTCATTCATATCCAATTTTAAATCTTTTGAATGTTTTATATACGTGAATTTCATCTAATTTGTTATGGACTATTGTTAGTCGATAATTGAAAGTTTAATCTTATCTAGCTTAGTATATTAGACTTAGTCCAATTATTGGTCTTGTTACTCATTTAAGATTTAAATATTATCTTTTGACTATTTTATTTTCATTAATTATTAATCTCTATTTTTGATGAAATTTTGGCAGCCTCCGTCATCCCCACATATGGGGCTACTTGAGTCTAGAGCCTTCTACCATGCTTAAGAAAAGCATGCATGTTAGTGTCTTTGCGACTACGGCTTAGAGAGTCTTCAAAACCCATAAGAAAGAATGCATAGGCCTTCAAATACTTGTAATTTCAATTCAAATTTTTATTTTGAACTTAGAGTTCATTTTGTGTTAAATTTATTAAGTCTTTTATCAATCTAAATTTCAGCAACCTCCTAGCATCTTTCTCGCGTAGGGGTGCTTTAGCCTTCCCACCACGCTTATGGAAAGCGTGCATGGTAGGTGTCTTGACAAGTGACTTAAGAGATTTTATTTACTACCAGCTTGAAAAGCCCTTGGCCTTTAAACCTATGTAAAGCATCGATTTCTTAACATGTCGGCGATGCCGCAGTATAAGGCTAGTAGATATTTGTAATTGCATTGAATAGTAAGTACATGAATTTAATATGCCGGAAAGCATGTGCAGGGCATTTAAAATGAAATCCTGACCTCCAAAGATCATCCCTATGTAAGCATCGAGTCTAGAGCCTCTACCATGCTTAAGAAAGCATGCATAGGCAATGTCTTGAGACACTACAGCTGAATGATTTTGTTGCACCTACTGTGCTTATGAAAAGTGTCGCATTGGCCTTCAAACCTGTGTGAAAAGCATCCTGATTTCGTCAACATGTTGAAGCAATATATGCAGTACTTATATCTAGCAAATATATGCTTGTATTAAAGATATAAATTTAATATACAATAGACATATATACAAGTGTTTGAAATAAAATTGGTAGCCTCCACGTCATCCCCATGTAGAGCATCGAGAGTAGCCTTCCCACCACGCTTATGGAAGCGTGCATAATAGGTGTCTTGACACCACGACTTAGAAGTCTTTCAAACCCACCACGCTTAAGAAAGCATGCATAGACCTTCAATATCTTCAAATCAAGAGAAATTTGTTACTGGGTTTCTTATAACCGACTTCTGCAAATGAAAGTTCATCCATTTAAGCAACATCTTCTCGGATGGTAAATTCAGAAGCTCTTCAATATCCTTGTTGTCATCTACAAGCTCCACCAATTGAGGCATCTTTTTTAAGTTGAGATCCACTAAGAGTTGTATCTTGATGATTTGAGAAATTAAGCCCAACACCAAATGAGGCCTCCCTTCAACCAAGCCTTGAGTCGCAATGCTAATTACAATACACCTCATGGATTTTGCAGAATTGAGGCAAAGAGTGTGGTTTTCATTCCACTTTGTTGACCTCCACATATGTGTCATAAGTCAAGTCAAGCCCACAAATCAAATTCGGCGGACTCCAGAGGTGACTGTGTAAATCGGGGCTCAAAATGCACTAGAAGTCACTAAGAAATGGTCAAAATGGCCTCTAATCAATGAACGGACTGCGCCATCACATTCATAATGTTGAAACTGGTCAGAATATAAATATTGCACAACTTGATGAGCAACTAATCAAGCGATCGAGTCTTCAATGCGCATATCGATTAGAGGCACTAACGCAACCAAATGATCTTCGTTCATAAAATTGATCATGTCATTAGCTTCAAAATGTCAAAATCTATCAAGTAAGACTATTCACACTCAATTTGGATGAGTCTTCATGAATGTCGGCGGTCAAAAGCGTCGAGCATTTTGGTGAAATGGACTCAATTTGACATCGATTGAACTGACTTCTCAGATTATCGGACTACTCTATTGCATCCGGAACATGGAGAAAGTTAAGATTAATATATATATTGACCATGTGATTTTATTAGCATAAAATTCACATTAAAGTCATTTAATCCATTTAAAGATTAGTTTAAAATCCCTAAATTATCCTAAATTCAATCAAGCCGTAATTCTATTGGACTGAACCGCTCAGCCTAATCCCCTTTCTCGCACAACTCTTCTTCCCTCACGCATGCAAGGCTATGACCCTTTTTTGTCCGTCTCCCTCCTTCGCTCGACCACGTGCACAACCCGTCGGTTAGACCTTCTTCATGTAAAGCAATGTCAAAAATCTTCGTTCTCCTCCCATGTTCCCTCCAAAGCATGAAGAGAGGTACCTTTTCCTCCTCTCATCCCAACCAAAAGGAGATCTTTCCTCTACTCCCTAATATGAAAATTTAAAGCTTTCTTCCTCTCCTCCTCCAAACCAAAGAGATAAGGTAAAACTTCTCCTTTCTTCTTCTTCTTCTTCCCTTTCTTCTTCCTCCTTCTTTTCTTCTCCTTCTTCTTCCTTCTCCATTTCACTCTTTCCTCATTTCCACAAAAAAAAAAAATTATTTTTTGTTCTTCCTGCCAAAATTGCATCATCTCCTTCCCTCAATTCTCTTCTCCAATTTCCCTTTGTTCCACCAAATCAAAATCCACTCTCCTAGTTCCCTCATTTTCCTAAAATCTAAAATCCACTCTCCAAATCCCTCATTTTCATCAAAATTGAAAATCAACTTTTAAAATCCCATTTTCTAATTCAAATTTCAAATTAGTAAAATTGGAGAAGAACACCGTCATGAGGCAAGTTCTTCTCCTAATTTTTGATACTTCCCTCATTTTCCACCGACTGTAGCCCGTATGCTCCCCAATGGCTTTACCTTTTGAGTTATGAATCATAGGGTATGCTTGATTGGGAAAAAAGTCCTTTGTTAGCTAAGGTAGACTTAAATTTCTCTCCTTAGACAAACACCATCCCAGTCTACAAGGATTTCTCGGATGACATAATGTGTTTTGATAAGGATCCTTCCGGTTAGGTTGTACTACCTATTCTAACTAAGTAGACTATGGACCATGACATGACTGGAACCATGGGATCTAGATCGGGTGTGTCATCGTTCCACCAACCATCCACTTTAAGTTAAATATAATGACTTTCATAAATCTGAATTTTGAAACTCCACATGCTGCTATTATACACTCGACTTAGCGACTAGCTCTTAATCAAAAGTTCTCTCTCGATTGAGAGGTAATTACTATAGGTGCTTGCGCTATGAAACCTAAAACCAGATCTAAAGTCCTCACAAATTGAGGTGAAATCTCGGGTGTCTTATCTACTATTTCATCTCTTCGAAAATTACACACTTTAAATCACTCTTCATCGAGAGGTCGGTGGTGAATTTTCGATTTTTCACTCGGAGATAGGTTTCTCTTTCCATCTTTGGCTAATCAAATCTGAGCTTTAGTATTAGAAAAATATACTAAAAAAAATTATAAATCAATTATAAATAAAAATCTCCATATTATTTTGCTCCATAGTACCTTTACATTTTGAAATTATAGGGTGAAATATTAATTGTTAATTATTAATTTTATTTTTCATTTGAAAAGAGTTTATCTACATAATACTCTTTTCACTGTTCAACTTTGTTGTGGTAACAACATTCATTTGGTCAACATAATTATCAATGTAGGAGATGCTAAAGCTACTATCCAATTTGGTAGTGTATACTTCCCAATTATCGCTGCTGCAAATAATCTTCTACTTAAAGCACTTGCATATTGTACACACTAACCTATGCAGGAAAGGAGGATAATTGGAATGACCACTACTGCTATGGAGGTTCCTCAAAAGAGAGCTTTTGTACTCAATAGATTAGGTCATTCTAAGATGCCAGTGATGAAAAGAACTGTAATTGGACATAAAGTTTCAATCATGCCTATGAGTGCAACTACTCTGCAAGTTGAACCATTTGCCCCGGGAAGGCATAGCACTTCTTTATTTGGAAGCAAGCTAACCTAGAGACAAAGAGAAATAAGGAATCGAAGTTCGAGCTCATTAGCTCTCACATGGGCCTATACAACAACCTTACAATCAAAAGCTACTATTCTTACCCGCAATAAATTTGAAATTTTGAAATAGGTGAAAAGGAATAGCTCTACTAGTGATGTTAAGCAATTTTTTGGGGCTCAATAGCAGTCATCTACAACCCTTCAGAAGAAACAACCTGAAACTTTATCTACTCAAGTACATAGAGTCTTAGATGTTGTAAGAGAAAAGATCTTATGAATAAATGATATCAAAGGCCAATCATCGAGAAGCCAATAATGCTCGGTTAGAAACTACCATTAGTGGTAGTAAGAACTCAAGAGTGTTACAAACAAGTCATATAGAGTGAACATCGGGGTGTGACACATGAACCGCATGTTTGAGAATCCGCTACCAAAAGGTCTCGATAAATAAATAAATAAATATGGAGGCCGAAGCTTCAAGAAGAAGTGGAAGCATAAAGCTTCCTCATTTGGAAGCAAGCTAACCCAAAGCGGGTGGAGAAAATATCTTGTGCGTGCTCATCATCCATTCTTAAAATAATAATAATAATAAATTGTACAACCAACTGTGGAACTAGAAGCGAGTGTTCCAACCTATAACAAGTTGATAGCTTATGATGGGTAAAGTGGAACAACTCTACTGGTCAAATCAAATAGTCCTTCTGGACTCGATAATGTCAGGTTCCAGCTTCTCTAGTGAGGGTACTCTAAACTGTATATACAAGAGTGTATCGGGTCCTTAAAGTTGCTAAGAAGAAAGGACTGATGAAAAGAAAATATCAAAGTCCTATCATTAAGGAGGCTAGAGTTGCTTCTCTAAGGAGACCTTCTCCTACAACCCTGAAAAAATGTCAACCAATTCAAGTCACGTACGATGAGCATCGAGGCATGAGACTTGAACCACATTTCTAAGAATCCGCCGTCGAAAGGTCCCGACAAAAATGTAAGCAAATTTGGAGACCAAAGCCTCGAAGTGAAACTGCTTCAAAGAAAGATAGCAGTGTAACATCTATATTTCACTCTCAGAGATCCACCACAAATAAAACTCATCAAGAATGTATACCTAAGAAAAAGATCATATGTGATGAAATTTCTGATAGTCGTCACCTTCAAGAGTCATCCAAGAGATCTTATCACCAACCAGCTCCATATCTTGAGGAGATCAGGCTTGATAGTCCTCGAGCTAGAAATTTATTAGAGGCGTCGATCAGAGATCCGCGCCAAGAGGAAGAAGTTGATGTAAAAGGATACTCCTTTCAAATGGGACAAAGAATGTCAAGAGGCTTTCAACAGTATCAAGAAGTATCTGTTGAATCCGCCTATTCTTGCAGCGCCGATCCCATGGAAGCCTCTCATCTTATATAAGCGACCGGAGGAATCTCTAAGTGCTCGTTGGCACAACATAATGAAGAGGAAAGGAGAATCCTCTATACTATTAGTTGAAGACTAATCAGTGAAAATGCACTATTCTCCAATTGAGAAGCATTGTTTGGCGTTAATCTTTGTTGTTCAAAATCTACGCCATTATATGTTATCTCATAAAATTACTCTCATTTCAAGGATCGATCTGTTGAAGTTCTTGATGACAAGACCAACGTTGATAAGTCGCATAGCACGATGGGTTGTTCTTATGTTACAATTTGACATTGCATATGTTCCCAAGAAAGGGGTGAAGGGGAAAATTCTAGCAGACTTCTTTGTTGCACACCCCATCCCGACAGATTCATTGCTCGGTGATGATCTTCTTGATGAGCAGATCATGTATATATATGAAAAGGAAAAGCAACAAATATGAGAACTATATTTTGATGGAGCTTCATCCATCAAATATACTCACCCCTCAAATCTCTCAAAGGCTCAAGCTGGCATTGGCCTCATCTTGATTAGGAGGTTGGTATAATAAGGCACTCCTACATGTTAACTGAGCCACAAACTAACAACAAAGTAGAATATGAAGCGTTGGTGGAAGGTCTGGAGGAAGTCATCTCTATGGGAGTCTAGATTCTACAAGTTTATGGCAATTCTCAGCTCATCATTAATCAATTGTTGGGTATTTATAAAATCAACAAGCTTGAATTGGCTCACTATCACAAACGAGTTCTCGAGCTTATGAAGTAAATTTTAAATATCATTATAACTTAAGTTTCTCGATTCAAGAATAGCAAAGCGATTGCCTGGCTAAGTTAGCTAAAGAGATGGCAAGTATGGCTTGTTTTATACTAATTAGTGTTTGCACTCGTTGGGTCCTAGAGCCAATAAATCTAAAATTCTCTGGAAGAGGGGTCATCAAATGCAAGCCGAGGATGCAACTCACGCGTTGCTCCTCACACTCCTTACAAATTGCTCATGAAATCAAAGATGAAACTCAGACTATTCAAGAGGCAAGACCTCAATCTAAAGAAACTCTAACACTAGAAAGTGAAATCCTTACAGTAGAAGAGCAAGAAGATTGGAGACAACACTTCATCGACTACTTTAAGGAAAGAAAACTGTCGAGCATTAAGCCAATGGATGCATAACTTGAGAATAGGGTTTGACTATATGCTTATATTGGCAATACCTTATATCATAGATCCTTTGGCGATGTGGCTACGTGTTTGGGAATAGAAGAAGCCAACAATATGTCGGACAATGAGCCGCTTCAAAAGCACTAAAATTTATAGATTTCGATCATAAGATTGATTGGTGATATTAATTTATAATCGAGAATAAATGGCTTGGTTGAGGCTTTCAATAAAATACTAGTCAAACAACTTAAAAAATCTTTACAAGAATTAAAGGGAGTGACATACCAAGCTTGTTGAAGCTTTATGGGCTTACCGCACCTACAATACTCTCACAAAATCCACTCATTATGCGCTAGTATTTGGAGTTGAAGCAGTTTTTCCAATTGAAGTTGAACTACCATCACTCCGAGAAGCCATTTAACACAATCTCACTTAAGATGAGAATGTCCGTCCACATATAGAAGAGCTTAATGCGCTTGATAAAGTAAGGCTCTAAGCTCCATAAAATTTAGAAGTCTACCGAGCGAGGACGTCCAAAGCATTCGATCATACAGTACGTCCTCAAGATTTTTAAGAAGGAGAATTGGTCATGGTGTTAAGAAGATTAATTATTCCTCACTGTCATTATATGTGTAAGGTTTGCTTGGAAATTCTCTTGTAATATAAGAATATATTTTCGAAATGAAGCAAAAATCCCCCTATCAGATAGGGGGTATTTTTTAAATTTATAGCAAAATATCAGGCTCTCCTTGTGAAACAGGGGACCTTTCTATTGTATTTGGGTTGACATCGCGCCTAGGCAAAGATCCCCATATACATATTCAAATTATGTATTCGAAGTTCACAAGTCTCAAAGTCTTACCTACCAAAAAGAGAAATTTTCAAGTCTGTAAACTATAATAAATCAAGTTGGAAACACATCTTCCATTCATACATCAAATCTAGGGCTTGAGTGGGTGCATAAGGTCGGACTCAATAAGCCTAAATATATAGTCAGATAGATCTACTTACTCAACATGCCACAAAGGCGCGTGATCCCCATCTCATTAGCTCGATGATAAAATCCTCCATCAATTGCTTAAGTCCAATACTCAAGTAGGTGCATAAGGTCAGACTCAACAAGCCCAAATATGGCTGATTCGCTGACAGGTCTGCTTACTCAATACGCCACAAAGGTCGTAGTAAGGGATCCCCCTACTTTGTTAGTTCAAAAACAAAAGCATCCAAATCTTCAAATCCCTCCAATTTGGTGAGTTCAAGTGGTCCAGACTGGGAAATCATCCCTAATGGTCGTAAGGTCATTTTTTCAAAATCCAATAAAAAGATCCTCACTCGAGAAAGTACTAAGCCGAGTTTGGTATCAGTATCAAATGAGAAATGTCAACTCCTTCAACAAGTTTGTTAAAGCAAAAAGCATAGACCAAAGGAAAGTCTTCCTCAGCAAGTCCAACCAAGCAAAAAATAAATGACCGAGGAAGTCACCCCAATGTTCATACAAAGTCAAAGGCTGAACTAAAGGATTGATGTCATCAACATGCGTTACGCATAAAAGATGATGATTCTTCACCACCGACCCAACACAAGCTCTAAGGGTCAGGCACATCCTTCTATAAGCCCATGAAAGCGTGGGCGAAGATAATGTTGTATCACGACAAGTCTCCATGACAATTCAGGACTTTCCTCCATCAAATCCGTCAAGGCATGAAGCCAGGATAAAAGGAGACACAAGATACGAATCCTCGAGATGAAATCTTCAACAAGTCCGTCAAAGCATGAAGCATAGGACCGAATACATTCTCATCTCATCAACTCCATCAAGTCCACTGAGGCACGAAGCCAGGATAGGAGGAAAATTTAAATTTCAAATTTCGAGATTGAATCTTCAATAAGTCTGGAACAAAGCATAGGATCGAAGATGTTCTCATCTCAACAAAAAATCATCAACTCCATTAAGTCCACCAAGGCATTAAGCCAGGACAGGAGAAAAATATAAATTTCAAACTCTCAAGAGAAAGTCTTCAACAAGTCCGAAAGCACAAAGCATAGGACCAATGACATTCCAAATTCTCTCAACAGTTACTGTGAAAGCCCCTATGTTAGACAGGGGGATTTTTATATATTTATCTAAGTCGACATCGTGCTTCAAGCTGAGATCTTTAGATAAATATATGTATGATAATCAGAAAGAGCTCCATTTATTTATATTAAAGAAGTTCAAATTTTGTAATGCATTTCTAAACTAGTCTGCAATCCCCACATTAGGCATTTTAAATTTTATAGATCAAAACTGTTCAATCATTCCCTGTGAAACAAGAGAGCCTTTGCACATGCATTCAAGTTTACATCGAGCTTTATGCCAAAATCCCTTAATATATCTATAACTATTATTGTTAAAGTTGCAGGTCTTACAAGAATAAAAAAATATGCTTCAATGCATGAAAAAATGATCCTAAATGTTAAAAGTTTCCCTCCAAGATTCATCAAATGTTGAAGATCAAGTCAGATGAACTCCTAATTTTGAAAGCTTCATTCAACTAAGTTGGAAAAACATCAATCTCTACATTTTCAAGTCTAGGACACGGATGGGTTCTAAAGGTCAGGCTCAACAAGCCAACAAATGGCGAGTTCACGGCGCTCTCCGCAGTCAAGAAAGAGCGGTGAAAGAGCCATCGTTCATCAATCTAATGATAAGACTGCCAAGCCATCACAGCTTAAGATAAGAACTTGAGTAGGTTCTAAAGGTCAGACTCAACAAGCCCATAAATGGCCGAGTTGTTGACGCTCTCCTCACTCAATAAGCTACAAGAAAGGCCGCAGTGAAAGAGCCCCTACTCGTCAGTCCAATGATGATAGTTGTTCAATCTCAAACTAGATCCAGCTTAGTGACTACAAGCAACCAAAATTCAAGAGATCTTTCCACTCGATCGATAGACCAAGACAATCTGAGGAAACTCTCAATTCGGAGCTGTCTCAAATCAATCCCTATATTACTTGCAAGGTAATATTTCAACCTCTTTTCAAGCAGTATGATGAAGCACAAAGCATAGATCAAAGCCAATTTTCTCACCAAGTCCGTCAAAGAAAAGCATAGGACCAATTAAGCGATTCTATAGTTCGTATAAAGGCAATGGCTGAACTAAAGAAATTTTGTGGTTATTCGATCTAAAGCACGATCTTGCGATAACTCAACATTATAGACCTAATATGAGCTAAGGTCAACGTATGCACCCTTCAACGAGTCAGTCAAAGCGGCAAGACTTAGGGTGTACATACACTTCGACAAGTCAATATAGATAAATCAGTCAATCTTTCATCAGTCGTCAAAAGCTGGGGAGAAGAATTTCAAATTTCAAAGCAAACAAACTGATTCCTCCATCCAACCTGATCAAGCACAAAGCTAGGGTTGGAGGAAATCCAAATCTATGAAGATAAAAAAAAGACTTTCAGTGAACCCATCGAAGCAAAGAGTAAATGGTGGAAGAAGCTCTTTAGTGAATCCAGGGAAGTTGAAAGCTAAAGTGATCCAAGACCCATAGCCAGCCCAAAGGGTCAACCAATTTTTAATAAACGTGTCTCGCTTCATGCATGAATCACATTTGTTGAGGGGCATTTGTTGACCTCCTCATATGTTTCATAAATCAAGATAAGCCCCCAAGTTAAATTGACGGACTTGGACATAAACTAAGGTTCAAAATACACTCGACATCACCAAAAATGATCAAAACAACCTCTGATCGATGAACGGACTTTGCCGTCATGTTCAGAATGTCAAAATTGATCATAATATAAATATTGCAAAATCTAACGAGCAATTGATTAAGCGCCAGAGCTGTCGAAGTGCCAATGCATATCAGAGTCGGGAAGATGCGAGGATAACCAAATGACCTCCGTTCATGAAATTGATCACACTGTTAGCTCTGAAATGTTGAAACCTATTAAATTAGACTATCCACATTCAATTCGGACGAGTCTACATGAATATAGAGCAAGCAAAAGCAATAAGGCACATTTTTGAATTGAAAGTGACCCATTTGACGTTGAAGTTGATCAAACGACCTTTGTTCACAAAACTGACTGTTTCATTATGTATAGAACGTCGAAATTACCTAGAATAAATATATAATTTAACTAAGATTATTACACTTAAAATTTCATCAAAATTAGCACGTATTTTAAGATAAATCTACTTGATTATATCTTAATTACATCCAAAATGTCTTCGAACTTGTAGCCGCCCACTCTCATGCCTCCACCTCTCATCTGACCAATAGAGAGCTGCCACATCATTTTCACCATACCACCCTTATCTTATCCAACCAGCAAGTCAAAAGAAAAAAAAATCTCAATCATATCTTGCATTCTCTGCGGGCCGCATCTCTGCCTCTATTGAATGTCGTGCCTCTGTCGACTAGCTAGTTGGTACTTCTTTCTTGATTCTTGCCTCATCGTTGGAGGTTATTTGGTGCTATAAAGGTTGTTTACTTGTTTCGTGTAGTGTGCATTCATGGGACATGTTATGATGTTCACATGCCTTTTCTTTGGTAACTTGGTTGTTATTTGTTGGTAGATGTTGTTGATAGATCGATTTCTTGGTTGTAAATATATGGGATCTTTTATGTATAATTAGTCTTTAGCAGATTTCTTGGTTGGTTTTGATCTTTCTTCTAATCTAGTCTTTAATTAATTGGTCCAGCATGATTTATTGTTCAAATTAATAGTTATTGATCTGGTATTTATGCTTTTTTGAGTGATTCTATGCATCGCTTTTGTTTCATTTCTTATGACACAATGAAGTCATTCTCAAAGTAAATCTATTAGTTGTTCAAGTGAATCAAGTCTACCTATTGATGATAATGCAACAACTCAAAATGAGAGTGTAGGTGAAATAAATCGTTAAGATCAAGGGCAAAGAGATCGAAGTTTGGCAACACTTGATTGAAATTTAATCGAAAAGGAAAAATGGTGCGAAGTTTAAATGTAATTATTGTGTCAAATCATATGTGAAACAAAAAACTGGAACCACATCTCAATTAAGTAGACACTTCAAATCAAATCACTATAGCACGGTTGATAACAAATTAAAAAAGCAAAAACTATTTGATCCAGCAGCAGAGGATTTAGAGGAAACTGGTTCAATATCTAGTTTATGTGTTTCATCTACCTATGATCATTCTAGAATAAAGAATATTGTGGCTAAGATGATTATTGTTCATGAATATCCATTTATGATAGTTGAACATTTATGGTTCAATATTCGATGAAATCGATGAATCCAAATTATCATAAAATTTCAAGATTTGGCATCAAAGAGGAGTGTATGAAAGTTTATGAAGCTGAAAAAGATAAGTTGAAAAGTTTGAAAGTTGTTGAGAGAGTTTGATTACTAGTATTTGCTGGACATCAAATCATATTGGTTATATGTGTCTTCTTGTGCATTACATTAGTTCTTGGAAATTACAATCTAGGATAATTAGTTTTCTTGATTTGGATCCTCCTCATGTGGGGTTTGTGATTTAGCAATTTGAAGTTTGTTGCAATGGGATCTACAAAACAAAGTTAGTACCATAACTTTGGACAATGCATCATCTAATGATGTATCAGCCAGAAATCTGAAAGCTTTATTCATTAGAAGATCTGGTTTTCTATTGATGGGTTATTTCTTTCATGTTCGATGTGCCGCTCATATTTTAAACTTAATGGTGCAGGATGGACTAAAAGAAATCAGTTCAATAATTGAAAGGGTAAGAGAGTATATTTTATTTATAAAAAGATCTCCAGGTCGCTTACATAAATTTGGAGAGATAGCGAGATTGGCTTATCCACATCAAAGGCACTTTGCATTGATGTGCCAACTCGAAATTCCACATACAAGATGTTAGAGTGCTTTTTTATTATAAGAATGTATTTCCAATATTTTCATGATCAATTATATATGGTTGCCCTCTCAAGAAGATTGTTAATTTTGAAAGTAAGAGAACGATTTTTCATCGCATTAGAAATTTTTTTGGTTCATCCTATCTATTGAATAGATTGCTTCCCAATCTAGTTGATCAAGAGAATATTGGATCGAGAATGCTTATCCGTCTTTTATTTCAAACATGGCAAGTAGCATGAAGACTAAATTTGATAAGTCGGACATAGTGTTCATTGTTATTTTTGATTGCTTGCATTTTAGATCCTAGAATGAAACTTTTTGCTATCAATTATTACTACCCACAAATATATAATGTTCACATTATGAATGAGAAGAAGGAATAAAACAAAATTTTGAGCTACTCTTATTACTCTGTTGATATGCATTCTCAAAAGAAACTAAGCATTCACCTCTCAATCTGAAAGAAACACAATTGAAGGTGGTAATGCTTCACATAATGATTTGGCGGGTTTGTATGACTTCATAGATTCTCGGCCTCTTAATACCACATGATCCGGAGATATACCTTGATGAAGCATGTGTGAAATGCCCGATTCAAAATTTGACATTTTGGAATGGTGGAAAATGTCTATGAAATATAAGACTCTCTCAAAGATGGCCAAAGATATTTTTACCATCCCAAGTAATGCTTAATCGACTTTTAGTCTTTGGTGGTAATGTACTAAACGATTATAGAAGTTCAATTTCACCAAAAAACATTAGATGCTTTAGTGTGTAGTGGAAACTGGATTCAGTGCATATAAATCATCAAAAGATCCATTGGTAATATTATCTTACTTTTTTTATTTTATAATACAATTCTCTCT
The DNA here is from genome assembly GCA_021442155.1 of Cymbidium sinense. Taxonomy (NCBI): domain Eukaryota; kingdom Viridiplantae; phylum Streptophyta; class Magnoliopsida; order Asparagales; family Orchidaceae; genus Cymbidium; species Cymbidium sinense. The sequence goes on along the minus strand of CM038218.1, from coordinate 78,104,339 downwards.
TCTATTCATATATGAGTTTCATTTTTTTTATTGCAATTTGTTTGATGTTCTTGTGGAAGAGAACTTGATTATAAATGTACACAAAGCTTATCCACAATCGAAATATGAAAATCGGTGATATCATTTGATTATGCTCTCTTTATTTTTGGAGACTTTATCAATGAGACTATTTTATCATGTGACTATCGGTTTGTATATATTTTTGGAGACTATTTTCTTTCAGAATGTAGGTATGTAGCATCACATTATATTTTTTCGCTTTTGTGGTTTAATATTTTATGTTAGTGAGATAGCGATATGATGCCCAATGATAAAATTGAACGAGATTGATTAATGGAGGCTTTGGTGATTGATTTTTATTAATAGTGGAATGATTTGGTCGATGATCTAACTTTGAGGCCATTTCATCGTTTGGGGTGACATATTAGTATATTACTTGATAGTTGATATTTCGTAAGTTTCTATCTAGATTTGAAATTTTGGTTTGACATTACAAACAAATTGTTTTATCTTACATTCTTACTATATTTTATCTACTGATGTATGCAATATTAGAATATAAAAATTTTGGTTTGAAATTTTATTTTGACTTTATAAACCTATTTTCTTCATCTTGTCATCTTACATGAAACATACTTACATTCTTATATTTTATGTCGCGATGCATTTCTACATTCTTACATGTCAAGCCTTATTTTGGCATTTTGCTTGCTTAGTCACCCTAAAAATAAAGAACTCAACTCATTTTGATGGCATAAGTCGTAGAGGTTACCATTTATAAGATTTCTTGAGGAGAGAATATTGTAGTAAATGCTTTAGCCAAGTTTCATTCAAGATTATGGAGCCAACCATGCGGTATCTTATCTTTCGATCATATGTGGTTGTCTAAACTTATATCAACTCAAGATTGTCGCAAATTTGTCTTGTCTATGGTTTTATCTTGTTGTGGCCTTTTTCAAATTGGATTTCGCATACTTATGGTTGGTTCTATTGGTTGTTGCTATTTTTGGTGGCCTTTTGAATTGGATTTTTTGGTGGTTGTTATTCTCTTTTCTGGTTTGGCAGATTTCTACATTCTTACATGGTTGCTTGTTGTCTTTGCATTTTCCCTTTGTAGTGATAGTCGCTCTAGCCTCTTTGGGAATTTGGTTTTGTTTGCCTTGCCTCTAGGCTCAACCTTGTTCCTTTTCTGCGTTGGTTATTTTGGAGATCTCTAGCAGTGGGTCATGTATGGCTGTCTGCTATTATTGGCTGTGTTGGCTATTTTGGATGTGTTGGTTCACTTGGTTGGCTATTTTGGCTATGTTGGCTCTTTTGGTGGATGTATTCTTTGGGTTGTTGTTTTGAATTTTGGGTTCAACTTGATCTGTGATCCTCTTAGCTTTTTCTTCTACTCATCCCTGTTGGTGGCTCATGGCTATTGGCACGGTGGTTTTATTTGTTATTTTGTTTCCTTGTTGGTGGTGGTGGAGCCGTGGAGGATATGAGATCTAGTGATCTTTTTTGTGGGATTTTTTGTAGCTGCTATCATGCTTTGGGTGCCTATTCCATGGCTTGGTGTTTTGAGATTTATGTTAGCTATTGGTATTGACTCCATTTGGTTTAGTTAGCTCTACTTATTTTATAATATTTGTCTCTTGGTTGGTGCCTTGGTGGTGGATTTTCTTTCCTTTTGGCGACTTAGTGGTGGTTTTAATGGTAATTTTGATCCCTCTTCATCTCTCTTTACTATGGCTTTTCTCTCCCAATGCTACTTATCTTCTACAATTTTCATTTTGGATTCTAGACTTCTACTTATCATTTCAACTTCGTGGCCGTAGATAGTCAACCTCAACTTAGTGGGCTTATCATGGAGAATTTTTGCTTTTTAATTTTCGACGATGATGAAAGAATATATATTGTAATTTGGGCAAATTTATTTATTTTGCTTCATTATTGGTGGTATCAAGCTCTTGTGGATGACAACCTGCTTTTATTTCGCTTTTTCTACTATATTAATGCATGATATTTCGATTTGTGAGGTTTTGTCATTTTATTGTTAGGGATTTATTTTATCTTTTTAATGGATGGCTTTGGCCTAGGTTAGCATACAATTATTGAGTAAAATATAGAAATTACAAATTTTTTTTTGCGAATGCTTGAAGATGGATATTCTCTCACTTTCTAAACAAAAAAACATTTTCATATTTTTGTTTTTTTTTATTTTAAATGTTATGCCAATTGTATCATTTTCTAGATTTGTATTTGTAATTTATAAAATTATAGTTTGGTATTAATTGCAATTTACATTATTACATATGCCAAAATTTGCTATTAAAATTCCTGGATTTCATTTTCGAGGAACGGGCTTTGTTTTGTTTTGGCTTCGTTTGGATTTGAACCGACGCTTGATTTGGCGGCTCGTTTCAGTCGAGCGGATGAGCTCGAGCTCGATTCGATCCGACTGCTCGAACTTCGAAATTTTCGACCGACTTGACTCAAGCCTTCAATTTTCGAGCGATTTGGCTATGGCTCGCTTGAAATCGGAACACACCCAGTGACTAAGAAGATTCTGAACAAGCTCGTTGTGCTAAAACTTAATGGTGGGCCTAACCGACCAGTCTTCATCCTCTTCGGCTCCTCCGCTATTGCGCAAAGCTTTTGCCTTGGCGGATGGGGCAGATGCTCGTCGACGTCTACGCTAGCAAGGCAGACGTAGTCTTGCGAGGGTATCAAGGATGGAATTCGAAGCATGCTGTTGAATTGCTCGACGAAATCTTTCCTAAGCTACATTATCAAGAGTTGGTTTTAGTACGATAAAGTCGCATAACGGTGGCATAAGCTTTCTGAAAATATTGAAGGTTTCTGATTTCCATTCAGCAGAACAATTAATGGAAGTTTTGTGTAAGGATTCTGCAGTTCAGCCTTCACTAGTTATTGTTTATTTCGGTGCTAATGAATCAATAGAGCTACTTCATACTTCATGCTACCAATGATTGTGTTATTGTTAGTTTGATCTATGAGAATAGAGCCGAAGTGGATTGTTAGGATCAGTCTTATAAGAGGTGGCAGTATCAATTCAGATTTTATTATTCTAGTGTGAGCAAGAAAGCTTATAATATGGTGCCATATACCTGGATGTGCGGGATAACCTTTACATTGAGGAAGTAATAGAGATTACCAATATCTTTGAAAGATAACTCTTGAGCAATTATAATTGCAAATCTTATAATAACTAGGATGTCATTACCGTTTATGACAATAATATATTCAAAATATACAAAAAAAAAGATATATTGGTTGGTTACTATAGTTGAAGACTAAATATGACATGATAGGATGAGAGTGGTTAAATCTAGTGAAAATTATAAAATGATGAAGTTCATGATATCATGCACATAAGGCTTGGTTTTAGCCCATATAAAGCTTCATTAAGTTTTCAAAATAAGAGGGGCAATGATGGCCAACAAAACAAGGCCATTGTGACATATATACATCTTCATAGAGATGTCCATGTAGAGAGGAATTATTAATATCTAAGCACCATAATTATGAAACTTGTGGCAAGAGCATTCTAGTGGCAGGGCAATCAAAAGAATAATGTCGGTTAGTGTGCACGTCCCTACATTTATACTTGCAAATGTTGAGTGACTTAAGATAGGTAGGTTGCATTAAAATATACTTAATAATATAGAAGTTTCTATGTTCAAGACATGACTAAGAACAACTTGCTAGAATTTTATTAATAATAGATCTTGATTGCTCAAAATTATAAACACAAGCATATGAAAGTTATCTGAAAATAAGAAAAAAAACCATTATGTGAACTTTCATATGTGTTCAGATCAGTCCTTTGTTAGTTGAGAAGAAGGTGTTCTGAAGAACAATATTAGTGTGAAAAATACAATATGGTCAACTCCAAGTCCAAGATCTTAACAATGATCTTGAGTTCATGGTCTGGTGATAGATTTCAGGTCATCATGGTTCAGCTCTGGTCTTCAATCGATTTTGTCCTTTCTAATGAATGAAGCTCTATTTATAGATTGAGTGGCAAGCTTGTAAATTCAAACTAAATATGACGTCATGTGATTTCGTGTATTTTGATGATGATAATGCCTTAATGATGCCAATTGGGTGATCTTGGATTCGTTGGATTAAGTCTTCAAAATCGTTATAAATATAATGTGACCATTTGCGGATCAATCCATTTCATATGATAGCTTGATGAATTGATTGAGCCTTCTATACTTGATGTTGTTATGTTGATCCCATTACATATTTATGTAAGTTTCTGAAATTGATTAGATCAAATTTGAAATCTTTGAGAATTGATGATTAATTTTAGAATGTATAAGAACAACTTCCATATTTTTAATTGTATATAGTTAGAATATATTGAAAAGCAAACATAGATAAAAATTGTATTGCGTTTTATATTAATAAGAAGAATCAATGGTTATATGATCTTGTGTTGCATAGATGAAAAAAAAGAAAAAAAAAAGAATACCAATTGACTTGCATGTTTTCATTGAATTCGAGCTCAGCCAAATGTAACTTAGATATAACGCACCTCGAAATACACTTGACATCACCGAAATCAATAGTATTAATCTCCTATTGTTGAATGAACTTTTTGCCATCAAGTTCAGAACGTCGAAATTGATCAGAATATACATATTGCACAATTCAACGATCGAACAATCATGAAGGAAATCCCACGCATACCGGAGTCGGGAGGCTACGACGATATCAAACAACATTCGTTCACGAAATTGATCATGTCATTAGCGTTAAAGCGTCGAAACCTATCAAAGAGACTACCCACGATTGCAAGTATGCAAATCATTGTTAGCGATGCGCATTTTGAACCAAAATTGATCCGATTGATCGAGTTAAACCAAACGACATCCGATCGTAAAACGGATTTCGCCATTGCATCCGAAGCTGAAATTATTTAGAATAGATATTTAATTTAATAAAATTGCCTCACTTAAAATGTAGTCAAAATTAACGCATTTTGAGATAAACCCATCTAATCATCCTCTAATTCAATAAGCAGAAACTTGTTGTTGTGGGCTCCGAAAATTTGCCACCGACCTCTCGATGAAGAGAGGGATTTAAAGTGTCTGTAATTTTAAAGGCATGGAATAGTAGATAACTACCCAAATATTTCACCCTCATTTTATGAGACTTTAGATCTGGTTCCAGTTTCTATGCAAGCTATAGTTAATAACCTCTTAATGGTGAGAGAACTTTCGATTAAAATTTGTCGTTAAGTCTCTAAGTCGTGGCGTATAATAGACATGTGGAGTTTCAAAATTCAAATTTATGAAATTCATTATATTTAACTTAAGCGAATGGTTGGTGGAGCGATGGCGTGATCTAGATCCATGGTTCATTCAATGTCGTGCTCCCATTTACTTGTGAGGAGGGAACTCGATTAGAAGGATCTATCACAACACATATTATGTCATCCAAGAAATTCTTGTAGACTGGTGGTGTTTGTCAAGAGATAAATTTAAGTCACTTTAATTTAATAGAGCTTTTTTGCCCAATCAAGTATACCCTATGATTCATAACAAAGCATTAGGAGCATAGCTACATATTATAATATAATAGTTCCATTTGGCGACAACCACCCGTCAAGACTGCTGCATCATGTGTAGCCTCTTGCAAAACCAGTTAGAGGACAGCCACATCCTAGCATTTTCGAGTAAATATAGTTATGTATTTGATTTGACTTTGGCTCCTTTGTGAGCTAGGATTTTCTTAATTTGTCATCTCCGACAAACTATTGTGGAAGGTGAATTGATTTTTAGCTTTAAATTCTTTAAAAATTGAATTTCATTTAGATATTTATAGCTCAATGATAATTTAAATTCTACATTTGGATTGAGATTCAATCTAAGTTAATTTATTTTGAGATTGTAATATTTTGATTGAAGTATCCTCGGTTAAAATTTTGATTTAACACGACCATCATAGTTAATTGATTGAATCAAATATATTTGAGAACTTTTAGATCTATCAACTATTTAGCTCTTACAGAGGATGGTCTACTATCATAATTAGTTTCTCGATATTTTACTAAGTTGAAATTCTTATAATAGATTTTTAGGTTTTGTTAACGGACTATCCAAGACTAAACCGAAACAACCCGCATACACTAAATTTAAGCATTTAGCATAGTGTCGGGGCCCATGCAGGTGTTTAAATCATTTAATTTATTATTTCAGATATTGTCGACTCTATTAATTTAATAATAGAGGATCAGACCTAGATTTATATTTTGAGGATTTTAAATTTAAGAATATTGAATATAATATCATAAATATTTTGATAATAGTTACCCCTCTAGTTGATATCTTCAATTAACTCAGCTATCATTGGGGAGTTAGGAGATAGTCGTTATACTGCCAAATGATAAAATTAGCTTCTCAGAGGTTTTCTCAGGCGGAGAAAGCTATAACAACATCATTAGGTTTTGTTATCACTATCGTGGACCCATATCACATCCTATACACTAAGTTTAAATATTTAACATAGTATCGGGGGCCATGCAGGTGTTTAAATCATTTAATTTATTATTTTAGATCTTGACGACTCTATCAATTTAATAATAGAGGATCCATATTTATATATTTTGAGGATTTTGAATGAGAATATTGAATATAATATCTTAAATATTTGATAATAGTTCTCTAGTTGATATCTTTAATCTCATATCATTAAGGTAGTTAATTGATTGAATTAAATATATTTGACTTAGATCCTGTCTAATTTAGCTCAACAGAGGATCATATCTTATTACATGGCAATTAGCTTCATATTTTACTAAGTTGAAATTCTTATAATAGATTTTTAAATTTTGTTAAGAATCTTAAGACTAAACCGAAAATCAAGCCATAGATCTCTAAGTTTAAGCATTATAATGTCGCCATAGTGGTCATTTAGAATACTTGTGCTAATTTGGAAAGATTAAATTGAATTGAAGATTATTTTATATTTTGTATAAGAATTCATCTCTTTCAAATGATTGCACAAGTTCCGAGGCACTTAAATTGAGCGATAGTTGCTCCATAATTTATGCAAAATTAATATATTTGAAGTTTATTTATAATTTAAGCCAATACCTTTGCGCTTTTAATTTTGTGTTGCATTTGTAGAAGATGTTATAGTTTGATCTAATATCTTATTATATTTTTTTCAGATTAATATTTAATTGATTCCAATTTAGCCTGCGCAGCTTTTTCAGACATTAAAATTTGCACTTAAATATTTATGTCTGAGCACATGCAGGTGTATCTAAGAATGCCTTAATTAACGCCTTCTATTCGCTTGTATGATATGTTGTGAATCCGGTGGTGTAGAAGATGTTATAGATTGATCTAATATCTTATTAAAAATTTTTAGATTAATATTTAATTAATTCCAAATTAGCTTGCGCCTTTTCAGACATTAAAATTTGCACTTTAAATCTCTATGTCTGAGCACATGCACGTGTATCTGAGAATGCTTTAATTAACGCCTTTTGTTCGCTTGTACGATGTGTTGCGAATCCGGTGGCGTAGAAGATGTTATAGATTGTTCTAATATCTTATTAGATTTTTCATATTAATATTTAATTATTCCAATTTAGCCTCGCGCCTTTTTGAGCATTAAAATTTGCATAAATCTCATATCCGAAATGCAGTGTATCTAAGAATGTCTTAATTAATGCCTTCTGTTCGCTTGTACGATGTGTTGCGAATCCGGTTGCATAGAAGATGTTATAGATTGATCTAATATCTTATTAGATTTTTTAGATTAATATTTAATTGATTCTAATTTAGCCTGCGCAGCTTTTTCACACATTAAAATTTGCACTTTAAATCTCTATGTCCGAGCACATGCAGGTGTATCTAAGAATGCCTTAATTAACGCCTTCTCTTCGCTTGTACGATGTATTGCGAATCCGACGGCGTAGAAGATTTTATAGATTGATCAAATATATTATTAGATTTTTCATATTAATATTTAATTGATTCCAATTTAGCCCGCGCAGCCTTTTCAGGCATTAAAATTTGCACTTTAAATCTGTATGTCCGAGCACATGTAGGTGTATCTAAGAATGCCTTAATTAACGTCTTTTTTGTTGCATGATGTATTGCGAATCCGTGTATAGGAATTTTTTAAAAAATCTTATTCAATTATTTATATTAGCATTCACTTGTTTGCATTTGGTTCATAGCTCATTGAGTTCTTTGTTTCAATGAAACTTAGCTCGTGAACGCTAAGAAGTTTATAGACTCATTCTTATTTGAAGACCTTTAGAATTTTTTTTTGTGAGTAGGTTTATTCATCATTTTTCATTTAATTTTAATTTAAGGTTATTAATACTCTTATTTAAGCATATTTAAGCTCAGTCAATCCAAATTTGCAACCTCCCCGTCCCCCCGATGCATGGCTATTCGACCTTCCGTCACTTTCCTGAGCATAACGGTCAGTGTCTTGCGACATTACGGTCGTGATCTTCTACCCGTTAGCTCTACTGATCATAACGAGTCTTCAAACACCTGTATAAAAAGAGCATATATGTAAGTTTATTCTTTAATTTATTATTTTCAAATAAGTTCAATTTATGCTCGTCATTTGTTTTTGTTTGGGTCTCCCGTCAATCCAAATTCAACCTCCTAGTCCCATGGTGCATCGAGTATTCGACCTTCTTCGCTCTACAGTATAATTGGTCTCTTTGCGACTCTCGGGTTGTAATCAACAGCTCTCTGAGCATACAGTCTTCAAACACATACAATTTCAATTCAGATTTTAATTTTGAGCTTCAAGTTCATTTTGTATTAAATTAATTAAGTCCTTTGTCAGTTTGAATTTCGACAGCCTCCCAGTGTCTTCCACATATAGGGGGCTGCATCGAGGGCTATTCAGCCTTCCCGTCAGCTCTACTGAGCATAACGATTAGTGTTTTGTGACACTACAGCTGTAGTCTTCTAATCTGTCAACTCTAGTGAGCATAACAGGGTTTTCAAACATAGCTTACTTTTCTAGGCTATATCTGTTCGTCACTTCCTGAAACCGTGCCAATGCTTTTCTATATTCAGTTTCAAACTGGCGTTGGTCATTTTTCTTTGCTAAAATTTGTGCCTCAATCTCTTAATTGATCCCTCATGATTGAACAATCTAACTAGATGAAATTGTTATATCTTGTGTAACCAAATTGAACTTTGGAGAGCTTATTTATTTATTTAGAAATGACCACCCAACTTAACATATGATAATATTCGTATATGCGCATAATTTAGCTTTTAGTGCATCAAGACTATTATAACTGAAGTGAATCGTGCATGTTTAGACTAAAATCAAGGATTTATTTGGAGCGATTTTGTCTTTTTATAAAAATGGTTGTATAGGTTTTATGTTGACTATGATGGAGATTCCAATGTCATGACAAATCAGCTTAAGGTGGTAAAAACATATAAAGAATTTGCTCGATACAAAAGAGATCATAAAATCATGCATACATATACTCTCATGTTGAATAAACTCTTATGTTAAAACTACACCACCAAATAATTACAGTTTATTGAAGACAAATTGAGAAAGAAAATGCTGCATGAATAAATGAGCTCAGTAAGGTATTTAATTTTTTTAATCATGTATGAAAGTGGAAAATCATGATTCTTACACAAATAAGAAGCGCATCTGATTAGAGAGGGAAGAGTGTAATAGAAGTGTTAGATCTTTGCATTGGTAATTAAATTACCAATTAATCAATCTATTAATTTTATGACAATTTTATTTTGAAAATAAAATCTAAATAAACAAATTTTTAATGTATAAATATTATAATATTCATTAATTTTGTATATTATATATATACACACACAAAATCCTAATAGTATTTACTTGATGCACTTATAATTAAATTGGTAATTATAAATATATCAATTATTACTTCTTCATTTACTTCGTCTGAATTCTCATATTTAAGAATCGCAGTATATTATAAAATATAAAACTTTGGAATATATTTTTTATTAGATAATGTCAAATAAAATTATATGAAATTATCGATCAATCGAATCTTCATTTTAATGATCATTCCGATTTACTTCTAAAATATAAAGAAATCTAGAACATTATCCGAGAATCATTTCTATGAAAAATGGATCTTGATCCTGAAATGGTCAAAAATGGACATATTTATTCGGTCGGCTTTGTCAACGAAGATCACTTTTTCATTAACAGATCATCAAAATACATTTGAATGCGATTTGGGTCTGGATTGGTTGGAGTTTTCCACAATTCTAAGCAAAATCATAAATAAATTCTCACCTTAAAAGAATGATTTGAAGGAAATTTGAAAAGCTCTGAGCAACGATCTATCCCTGCCCTTTCATAAATAAGTCGATCTCTTAGATCAGGACTAGAAAACCAATGCTCATCTCCTAAAGATCGAGGTTGCTCCAAAGATCATTCACCGCAGCTTGAAACTTCTCCCTTGGGTTGGAGTTCCAGATATTATATTTCATCAATATTGTTTCCTTGAACACCTTCTCATGGCTAACGGAAGCGAGACTATCTTTGCAAAATAGTGGTTTGAGGGATCGTGGTTTCATATTGGGTTTTACTGCTTGTGTTATCCACTATCTTGTGTTGGATAATTTTTCAGAAGATCTGCGATTGGAATAAATTCAATATTATATATACTCAAATTTAGAACATTAGAGAATCAGTTTGTTCTTTTTAAAGATCTTTTGTTGTTAATTTTTTTTTTGTTATTTAGCTTTACATAATTTTGAACAGAGACTTCACTAAATAGTTGACAGCTTTGATAAGAGGCAATGGATTAGTAATCACTCTTCCATATGCTAACAAAAAAATAATTAAAAGTATGATTAAATTCTCTTAATGGCTAAATTTAGGGAACCGATTTTTGGCATTACTAGAAGCAAGCATCTGATCAACCAGCAGCATGCTTCGTCGAACCAAAATATTTTTGCCACGCTTTGCGCAGGAAAATGCCTTATCTTCCGAAACTCTTCCACCAATGCTCTCGCCGGAAGCTCCACTCATGCTATAACAGATTCGACTGCAGTCTTTGCCCCAACAGCCTAGTTACCGCAGTCGCCTTCTTTCGGCTCCCTCAGGTGTTTGCTTCATCTGACCTTATCATCTTCGCATAAAGTCGTTGTCACTATTGATGGCGGAAACACTGGCACGCGTATTCACGCGGGTACAGAAGAGGTTGGGGAGGGATGCCGGCGATCGATATTGGATTGACAGCTTCGATGAAGGTGGTTCCTGGGCATTCACCGTTTGCTGAAAACCCAGAGACGACCGTGGAATCGTTGAAGGAGCTGTTGTATTTCGTAAAGGATAGAGTGAAGAAGGATCGGTGAGACTGTTGATTGCCAGCGGGTTTGATATTACTTGATGTTGATATGGCGGAGAGGGTTGTAAAATCTTGCAGGAGCGCTGCGCTCTCTGGGAATATATGGATTCAAGTTTCGGGATGATCGGGCGACCGTGATCTCAGTCAGGTGATTTTCCTGCAATGTCGGGAACTGTTAGCCCATCATTCGCATCATCTCGCCAAAATTCAGCACCATAATTTAAATCCCAACTTTTCCCCAAAGCACCTATGTCTTTTCTTCACCTTCATCTCTTCCATGCAACTATTGCACTCCTATTCGTCACTTCTGGCTCTCTTTATGGATAAATTTTTTTAGTCAGAAATCCGTTTCTGCTCCCTTCATCTGGCGACCTTTAGCTCGAGCCTCCTTCTGAGCCCAATGTCCTCTTCATGGAATCGTCATTCGAGGACTTTGTCTTAATTCATTCTCAGCAGATGCTGTCGCCATGTTCTCGAGATGCGTCGCCGGCAGAGGCAACGCCAAATGAGTTAACTTATCCGTTTGTAATCAATTCATGTGCTAAATTACTAGACCTTTGTTTTGGTAGGCAAGTTCACGCCGATTCTATCAAAAATGCTGTGGAATCTGTTGTTTACGTTGGAAACACATTGATGCATTGTATGGGTTGTGTGGGAGGTCCATGATGCACGAAAGCTGTTTGATGGAATGTCTCACAGAACAATGATTTCATGAAATGTGTATATTGATAGTTTGATGATGGAAGAAGCTATGGAACTCTTTGGAAGATAATGTATTGCGGTTTAGGATTGGATCAGACAACGTACATTATGCTTTCTGCTTCTTCCTTGGGGAGCTTGGGTCTTGGGAGATGGGTTCATAGCCAGATTTGTGGAGGATTGAAGCTGGCCTGAAGTTGGACACAGCGCTAGTGCACATGTATGCGAAATGTGGAGCTTGGATTTTGCATCTGAAATTTGAAATAATGAAAGTGAAGAATGTATGGACTTGGAGTGCAATGATCCTTGGTTTTGCTCAACATGGCCGTGCACATGAAGCGCTCGATCTATTTAAGCAGATGAAGACTTCTTTGATAGAGCTAATTCTGTCACATTTTTTGGGAGTGCTCTGCGCTTGTAGTCATGCAGGTTTGGTAGACGGTGTTATCAATTCTTTCATGAGATGGTTCATGTTCACATCAAACCTGAAATTCACATTATAGTGCCATGGTTGATGCTCGGCCAGGTCTTCTGGTTGAAGCTTACAATTTTATCAAAAATATGCCTATAGATCCTGATGCTGTGGTTTGGAGAACTCTGCTCAATGCTTGTCAGTTACATATTATTAGAGATGGTCATTGGAGAGGCTGCAAAGATTCTGCTTGCGTTAGCCAAATAGATGTGGAAACTATGTGATTGTTCAACATGTATTCAGAGCTAGAATCGTGGGAGGAGGCTGCAAGGTTCAGATAATGAGAGAAGAAGGCTTGAAGATGGCCAAGAGAGCTGTATTAGTGGGTCAAATTATAGGTTTCTATGTGGGCATCATTCGTTGAAAGTGAAATTTACCAATTGATACATGGCATGCACTTGAACATGAAAACTTGATTCCAATACAAAATGATGAATTAATTACTATGAATTAAGATGATGTTACCAGTTTCATTTTTCACCCATGCAATACAAAATTATGTAACCATCCATATATATATATATATATATATATATATATATATATATATATATATATATATATAATATTTACAGAGAGAGAGAGAGACGCACATACGCATCTGCATTTTTTTTTTTTTTTTGTGCTATAGTGATTATCTTGGTGACGTGGTTACATCTGGACAAATTTTGGATTACTTAAATATAAGATTTTGTAGTTTTATTAATTAGTTCGTGTAAATATTTGTTTTTATTTTGACACTTCAATGTAAAAAAAATTTTGCAATAATTTAGAGAGAATGAAATTATGTAATAGAAAATTAAAATTTGCTCTTTTTTTTTACCCAACTTGCACTTCCATTTCTTTTAATCTCTAACAATAATTTACTTGTAATACGTCTTTTAATATTGAATAGTTTTAACCAATTAATATCATATAATATGTCATAAAGCTACAACACAACGATTGAGCATAATATACACCTGACTCATACATTGCTACAATTTCTGCTCTTTATTAATCATAATATCAAATTCATCAAATTAGCATGGTAAAACAATATGAAGCAATTACTGGTTAAAAATGCTAAACAAACAAAATAAAAATAAAAATTGAACTAATGACTAAATCACGTTAAATGGGGAAGCCTCAGAACTTTCTTGTAAAGAAGATATTACTGCAATAATCAAATATTGTTACGCTAATATCACTTTTTTGAATATACTGCAATCTTCGATTCTCTTTAATCATCTTCCTCAATGATCTATGTTGTTTGGCGTGGCGTACGATCTTTAATTCATTAGGCTCATTAGCTCGACCTTCTTCTGGCATTTAACCTCTCAATCTTTTTTAACAACAACCTTTTTAGCTTCAACTTAACTGATTACAAAGTAATGAATTTTGAACAATTCTCGGTGAACGATTGATGAAAAGGGAGATAGAATTGAGCGGATTCCCTGCAATTTTTAGTCATTATTATAAATAAATTATCTACCTTTCATTTGAATTAAATCAAGTGAAGGAAACTGAAATGAAATGTATGTTTTCTTTGATATGCTTATTGATGGTGTAATATGAAGGAAAATAAAAATAGGAGGTAAGTTAAATGTAATGTAGTCCCTTCCGAATTATCTCTTAAAGTTCACTGCAAAGTTAACTATAAGGATAAATTTGAGTTAAAATAAAAGAAGATCAATTACAAGTTGATTTTAGAGGTTAAACTTTTGTCTGACAAATTTTTTTTTTTTTTTTTTTTTAAATTTGATATATCATTTCTCTTTAAAAGAATTTATTATTTATTAAATTTGGTATTCAGCTTATTATTCTGTCATTTAATTACTATGAAACTGTCTATAATGTCTAAATATTTGGCGTGAATTCAATTGGTGTTAATGATTTATATGAATAAATTTAGCATTTTCTAATAACAATTATACACCACATAATTTTATGTATTTACATATCTAACACTTGAATTTTAATAATAATATACGGTATATTTAAACTTTTAATATCATATCAAAATATTATTATTATTTATAGTGTGTGTGTATGTGTGTCATTTTATTATCTCATTCAAAATACATGCATAAAATCTGTATTTTATTTAAGAAAAATTAATATTAGTGTTACACATTATATAAATAAATATTAAATTTTAGATATTAAATATATAAATATATAAGAACGGCATGATGTGCATGTAAATTCAAAATAAAATGAAAGAAAAAATTTCATTGTGCACCATTCAATCTCTTTTTTTTATCAAATAATGATATTAATATAACTGTTTTTTAGGTTATGATGGAGCAATTTAGCATTGCTCAATACTCATATGAGAAAATTAATATTTGCAACTTAAGATGCCATTATCAGTGATAGAAATTAAAGAATTATAATTTTTTTAACTATAAGTCTTAGGGGTGTATATCATTCCATATATTTCTTACATATTTATATATGTAATATCATAATTTTAATTTACTTTTATAATATTCTGTTTAACTCACATCAAAATATATAACTAAAATGTATATCCTTTTAAATAAGTTAATTGATACGTCTCGAGAAAATTAATCGATCAAGAGAATCTCAGGCATTTTGAAATGCTTGATCTAATCACCGATTTGACAAAGTCAAGCGGCCGTCTCGATGAGGCGAACATGCAACATCAGCATGGTCGTCTTCGAATCATCGGATCAATATCGAGCATGAAAATGGATCACGATCCAGCAAATGGTCACCAAAGCGACATATTTATAGTCGGTCGGCGGCTCGTCAAGGCGAATCCAGCGAATCGAGATCACCCAATTCGACATCATTAAGGCACGGATCATCAAAATACACCGTCGTCGAGGGGATCGCTTGGGCGTCCGTCAGATGGGAGTGGTTGGAGTTTTCCACCAATTTACAAGGCACGCCACTCCCAAAATCTATAAATAGAGCTTCATTCTCACCAAGGGCGGGGAATCGATTGGAAGAGAGCTCGAGAACCACCGGTCGACCTTGGCCGACGATCCATCACCCAGGTCCACCATAGTGCACGAAGATCGGGGCTTCGCCCCAGGAGATGGGACTAGAAAAGACCGGTTCAGCTCTCTTTCTCACGAAGATCGAGGTTGCTCCCGAAGATCCGTTCCTGCTTTTTGGGAAACTTCTCCCTTGGGTTGGAGTTGGCCGATGTTATATTTTCTACACTCGAATATTGTTTCGCCCATAAACACCTTCTTCTCGAACTAACGCGAAGGACACGTATCTTTGAACACATAGTGAAAGTTCTCTGAGGCAGGCAAGGCCGTGGTTTTCCACTTAGCGGGTTTTCCATTATAACCCTGTGTTCATATCCCTTGTGTGTTGGATAATTTTTTGGGCTACGAAGATCTAGCATCTCTGGAATAAAATTCTCTAGCATAGCAGGTTAGCCGTCTGTGGGAAGTTCCCCATTGCTATATCTCAATATGGTGAGGTCAGACCCTCTTTGGAAGATCGCGTTCAAGGATGGAGGATTCCCGAGCGAAATTCTTGACTCTCTGAGAGGGCCGGCAAAGCGTTCCAACGCTGGAAGAGCCACGCGAGTTCCGTCGGCATAATCAGATTTTCTTCACGAGAATGATTGCAGGAATGCGGATCAACAAGTAGAACCCCGCGGCACCACATCCGGATCTTGAACTTACGGATCGCCCGGTTCTACTCACCCCCTCGAATGGCCTCATTGCGGTGCGGGGAAGAGTTCCGGCAAACAACGAATGATCCGCCTCTTCCAAAACTTCGTCCCTTCGGCGAGATCATCTCAGATACCGATTCGAGATTCAAGCTTCCATGGACACTACGATGGCACAACCGTCCGTACGAGCATATCGATCACTTTGAGCGATCATGCACATTCGTGCAAATGACTGTCTTGTGTCGGTATATTCCCGGCGACTCTCAAAGGGCCGGGCTCGTGCGGTTCTATTCTCGTGGGTCCGTCAGATCATTTGGAGAGATCATGATTTTTTGTAGAAACGGTTCTGGCGAACAAGAGAATCATCGATTCATCACATCTCTCAGAATCCGCGAGCGATGGAGAGTCCCTCGAAAGAATACTTCAGAGGTTCTCCTCGAAGGATACCAGGGAAGCGAACTTTTGAGGCGTGCTTCTCGGAGGACTCCAGGATACTTATTCATCATGCGGAGGCAGGTCCATTCTATCTTGACTGGTCCACGAATAGAGCACAAATCTCTCTGGCGGCAAGCTATCGGTGCTCATCAAGTTTGAACCACCAGCGACAAGCGGAAGAAGGTTCCCAAAGGTGATGTTCAAACATCTCGAAGAAGAAGCGACAACCTCCCCAAAACCTCCTCGGGGCGACCTCGGACTTAATCGGGAGAGAAATATCTGACTCTCAACCGTCATGCTTGAACATCCTGGCTGACCGGGGAAGAGGATAGCGTCAGTGGCGACCTTTAAAACAGGTGGAAATCGAGAAACGCCACTTTCACCGCGTAGAGTGCCACCAAGCGAAGGAGGAGATTGAAAGACTAATCGTCGAGGGGTATCTAGGCGTTTTATACAAAACCAACCCTCGTCCGGCAAATCTTTGGGGGCAACTCGGAAGGAAGGCGGTGGGAGAGATAAACAAGTGCGGGAGGGCGGTGTTATCAGCCAAATATTCATTCGCCCTTCAAGCGAGCGAAGAAGTCTCGGGTTGACCATTCTATCACCTTTGATGATTTAGATCTAGAGGGCTTTGCATCCACATCAAGATCCCCTTGTCATCGATGCGTCGGTGATCCATGCTTCAATATTAAAGGATATTGATCGACAATGGGAGTTGGTTGATGTTCTTTTTTACTCCACTTTCCTTAGCATGGGTATAGAAGAGAAAGCTTCAACGGCGGTCCTTGTATGGATTTGATAATCGACGTATTAGTGGAAGGACAATCAGTCTTCCGTAACTCTTGGAGAATTTCCCGACCATAACCCACTTGATACAATTTATTGTAGTCAAGTGCGAGTCAGTCTGATACAATATTTGGGAGACCTCTCCGATCTATATTGGCGCACATCATCTTTCCTCACCTCAGATGAAATTCCCGACGGTGGCATCGGCATGGTAAGTGGGAATCAACGGATAACCTGGCGTCTTTATCAAACAAACCATTTACGTCGGTAACCCTCTCGAGAACTTACTGAGATGAGGATGCCTCACGAAAGGGCTTCTCCGGTTGAAGATGTAATTTGTCTTCTATCTGAAGTTGATCCATGCGAAGGTGAAGGTGGGATCGTTCTTTGTCTTGTCAATCGAGAATCGTAGATTTTACGTAAAAAATCAGATATCTTTGCACGGGCGCGCTCGATATTACGGGCATTGACGGAAGTCATTACGCACTCCCAAGTTGACTCAACCTGGCCGGTGTCTGAAGAAAAGAACCTTACGAGCGATTTGCGGTCATAGAACAGAAATCACCAAACTTACGGAAGTCAAGTTCATTCGAGAAGTCTACTACCCCACGGTTGGCTAACGTAGTGTTAGTCGAAAGGCAGTTCTGGAGAATGTGCATCGACCGCGACGCGATCGTGCATGCCCAAAGATAGCTTCCCCCTTCCTGTCGACCAACTAGTTGATGCGACATGGAGGACATCGGATGTTGAGCTTCATGGATGCTGCGGCTACAATCACATAGGTCAAAAGGTCATAGTGGACTTCCCGACCTCTTCCATCTGAGGTTAACATGCCAGTAGCTTCGATAAACAACCTTGGATAAGTTGGCAATCCTCTATACTTTCTCCATAACGGTTAACATCATCGAGTAAGCGCTCAGATACAACCTCGGATAGGTCAAAAATCTCAGTGATTCAATTGAGATCTTCTTCGTTAACATCATTCAGTATATCGATAAACAACCTTGGATAAGTTGGCAATCCTCTATAGGCACTGCTTTCTCCATAGCGGTTAACATCATGGTAAGTTCGATACATGGGATAGATCAGGTTCAGAGAACCTCTATAAACATATTCTGCAAGTTTCAGTAGCGCGATAAACAACCTTGGATAAGTTGGCAATCCTCTACATGGGCTCAACTTTCTAACAGTTAACATCATGAGTAACGCTCGATAACAACCTGGATAGGTCAAAAGGTCTTAGTGGACTTCCCGACCTCTTCCATCTGAGTTAACATCGTCGATAGCAACTCGATAAACAACCTTGGATAAGTTGGCAATCCTCATAGCTTACAACTTTCTCCATAAACGTTAACATCATCGAGTAACTCCGACAACTAGGATAGATCGAGAGGTTGAGAACCTCATAAATATTCGTCAAGTTTGTGTCGATAGCTCGATAAACAACCTTGGATAAGTTGGCAATCTCGCCACAACTTTCTCCATACAGTTAACATCATCGGTAGCCTCGACAAACAACCGGATGGGTCAAAATCCCGGATTCAATTGACCTCTTCCATTGCGTCATAGCACACTCGACAAATTGATAGTCAAAATCCCCGTTCGGCTAAAGCGGCCATCACAATCTCCGAGTTATCTCCATCGCGGTCATCACCATTATCGCCCATCATCCGATTATCGGCGCCCGGTCGCCGTCGAATCGTGCGTCGCCCGGCGACCCCCAATCTTCACTATCGGCGTGACCGCGGTACCGTCTCCGTTCGTTCTCACCCCGTCGGTAGTCAACCATTGTCGCATTACCGTCGCGGTCTTCGCCCTCGTCGCGATCTTAGCGGTCACCACCATCATCGCGGTCATCCCTGACTAAACCGGTACCATCATCATTACGTCGACCATATGGCCAGGTCGTCGTCGTCATCGTAACCGTCTCGGTTATCGCTCTTTCATCGCCTCCACGGACGGTCTGTCACTTGGCCATCCTCTTCAAATGAAAATTATTCAAGGAGGTGCAAACTCCACCGGGGAGGCTATGCACTCCGGCAGTGGAGATGTAGAGGTTGATCCAAAAGGTGCAACTCCACCGGGGAGGGCTATGCACTCAGAGGAGAGGAGATGAAAAATGTGCCTTTCCCTCTTAGCCGGGGTTTTATAGACCCCTTCCCAGGGGCAAAAGCGTAAAACAGCTCAAAACCGTCAAAAACTGCGTTCGGACCCGTGGGCAGAACCCGGTCCATTGTTCGCTCATATCAGCGCCATACCGCGCCCTTAGCCAGCATCTGCAGTCGGATCCACGGTCCTGTAAACCGGTCTGAAAGCATGCCGCATGTGGTAAACCGCCCGCTTATCGCATGCCGACCCGACCATTCTGCAGATCAGACCAGCAGCGCCCATCGATGTGTGACATGACATTTTCGCCAAGCGCCCGCGACCGCCGACCAGCGTTCGATCCGCGGTCTTATCGCGACCAGCCGACCAGCTCGACCCGTTCGAGCGTCAGATCGCGACAAGCCGACGGCGGATTAGCCGGCGTCTTGTAGCGGCGCATGTCTTGATGTATGTAGCAGACCTTCGCGCCGCCGTAGATGCACCAGCGAGCTCTGCTCCGGATTGATCAGTAATCACGCAGCTCGTAACACATATTTGCGGCCCGCATCTTCCACGCTTATAATAGTCTTATGAAGATGTTCTCAAAATCGCGGTTGATGGACTCAAATTTCATTGAGAATTTCTTATTTTCAAGTATTTGACATATATTTTTGGATGGAGATAATGTCACCCAAAATAGGGACACGTCGTCTCGGAAAATTAATTCGATCAAGCGAATCTCAAGGCATTTTCAAAATGCTTGATCAATCACCGATTTCAAATTTATCAAGCGGAGTCTCGATGAGACGAACATAACATCAAGCATAGTCGAACTTCGAATGACGGATCGCTATCGAGCATGAAAATGGATCGATCCGCCAAATGGTCACCGGACATATTTATAGTCGGTCGGTGGCTCGTCAAGACGAATCCACGAATCGAGATCACCCAATTCGACATCATTAAGGCACCCGGATCATCAAAATACACCGTCGATCAGGGGATCGCGGGCCGTCCGTCAGTGGTTATGGGAGTGGTTGGAGTTTTCCAATTACAAGGCTGCGCTCCCAAAATCTATAAATAGAGCTTCATTCTCACCTTAGGGGCCGAATCGATTGGAAGACCGAGAGCTCGAGAACCACCGGTCGACCTTGGCGACGATCTATCACCATAGTGCCACCACCGGTAGTGCACGAAGATCGGGGCTTCGCCTTGGAGATCGCCAGGAGGACTAGAAAAGACCGGTTCTTCTCTCACGAAGATCGAGGTTGCTCCCAGGAAGATCGTTCGGCTTTTGGGAAACTTCTCCCTTGGGTTGGAGTTGACCGATATTGTATTTTTCTACACTGGAATATTGTTTCCGCTCCTGTAAACACCTTCTTCTCCTAACGAGTAAGGACACGTATCTTTTGAACACATAGTGAAAGTTCTATTTTGGCCGTGGTTTTCCTTACGGGTTTTCCGTATAACCCGTGTTTATATCCCCGCTGTGTTGGATAATTTTTGGCTCTGACGATCTAAGATCTCGGAAAAATTCTCTACCGCTCATTAATAAATAATTTTAATAATATTTTATTAAATTTAAGAAAACTATAAAAGTATAAGTATTAAATATACAAATAAGAAAAAAATTAAAGATCTAATCAATTTCATTTATAAAAGTTGAATATAAGTGAATTTCATAAAACCTATGAAATGGCCAAAAAAAAAAAAGGGTTGCATTATAAGAGCATTTATTTAATACTTATATTTCCTCTCGGTATATTATGAACACTCGCTTTTGAAATTTAAAATATTTAATCTACCAAATATATCATTCTCTCTCTCTCTCTCTCGCAACAAAATAATCGATTACAAATAGGCAATGATAATATCAAAACGAGGGTTACCTTAACGGCCGTGCTTTAAGCGAGTCATGATCTTGATGACTTAGAGGCGAGGAGGCGATTCATTTAGAACCAAATCTTGTGTGAGAGGAAAGCGAGGTTTTGAATCAGTCGGTACGTGATCCCTCTACACAGAAGCTCATTAGTCTCAACTTGCTAGAGCGACTCAATAAGCTCCCAATCTTTTGTTTTAATAAGTTCAAACCTCTGAGAATAGATGATATGAACACATATCCCCAAGCCATCAACAGAGACCAAAGAATAAGAAAAAGGCCAAATTGGCTAAAAGACTTCATCAACAACTAACCGTAAGAAGATCCGAATTAGAAATAAATCAATAGGTAAATAAATAAAATAATTAGCTTTTCTGAGAGGATTTCCACTACATAAAAGAAAATATCACAAAGACAGAGACTGTCTCAACAAAGCTGATTACAAGAAGAATCAAGAAGTATAACATATAACAAGCTAGCCCAGCAGATAAACAGAAGATTAATAGCATGAAGATCAAGAAGTCTAACTAACTAAGCACGGAGCAGCATGCAATGATTCTGAGAGAGACCAGCGAAACTATAAATAGAGATCGAGAGGAATGAAAAGGGTTGAAGAAATTATCTCAAGACTTCTCTTTCTCCCTCTCTCTCCTTCTTCTTTCTAGGCTTTCTCTCTCTGACTCCTCATGGTGGAAACCGGAAAACCCCCAAGCAGGGCGGCACCTGATCTCCTCCAAATTATCTCTGGTGGTTCCCATCCTCGGGATATTCTACGGTGGATCTTCCTTGGATCGACCATCGCCGTGGGATCTCCTCCATCTCCCTCCGATTCTCTGAAACCCTAGCAGACTCGAACCGAGCTGAAACAAAATAGAAGAAAGCAAGTAATGGTTAGGTAATTCAAAATCTAGATCCAACGATCAGATCATCCAGCGTTTTAAATCTGGATCTTAATCAGATCGCCGAAACGGCGTGTAATCCACTCACCAAAATCAAGAACCTTGATCAAGCAGTCAAGGCGAGAAGATAATACAAGTCAATCCAGCGGCTTCCAAGCGGCAAGAAAGACCAATCCAAGTGAACCCATCCAACGGTAGAAAGAAGATCCAACGGATCGCTCGACGTTCCTTCCTTTACTCGGTAGGGTTGACTCAATTGGAAAGGATTTCACTCTTGTTTGACTCACTCACACCCAGAACCCAATTGGAGCGATAAGCAGCGAATTCAATCCAGAAAGATTTAATCAAGCTCAACATGTAAACCTAATTCGAAATTATTCATCCTCTCGGTAATCTCATATTAATACATATCATTGGTGCTCTTGTTGACTCTCCACATATCAAACAATGGCGAAGGTACAAGATACAAAACTTTGGAAGAATGTCACAGACAAAACAAAAGCGAGGAACAAATGCAATCCATCACATGATACTTTGAAGTATCCGAAGACTCTCCTCAATTGAAGAAAAATTGGAAATAATCTGCAAGAACAACAACAATCAAGTATGTACCCAAACTCACGAAATCTCTTTTCCTCCTAGACATCAAACTCAAAATAACAATAGGCTAAAGTAGACATGCCTAGATTCAATGGAGAATCCGAGTTGGTTATTTAAGCGGTCAATTTTTCCAATATTATAATCTATCAAGATCGAAGTTTCTAATTGCTTACATATATGGACGGCCCTGCTCTTGGTATCAATGGATGCACAGCAATAAACAATTAAATACATGGAATCTGTTCAAAGAACAGGTAATTCAGAGATTTGGACCATCACTTTATAGAGATTTAAGGGGTGAATTGGCTAAATTACAACAGAAATCCACAGTCCAGGATTTCTACAATGAATTTGAGGAAAGCTGTCAGTTTGAATTCCCCGATTTTCTACAAAGTTGTTTTGAATCAGTTGAAACATGACATTAAAGAGAAGTAAGAGCCAACTTCTCTACAACCTTTCAATTGGCAAAGTTAATGGAAGATAGATTACAAGATGATATATCTACAATCGGACCATGATTTACTCCACAGACAATGAACAAAGCATTTCTGCCGCTACACCAACATTGGCAACTAACCAAAATACAACAAAGACCACAAATACCCATTCGAAATTGACTCTTGCTCAATTGGAAGAAAGAAAAGAAAAGGTCTTTGTTTCAATTGTGATGAGTTCTAGGGGTCATAGATGCAAATCAAAACTCTTTACCCTTGTAGCGTCAATGAGGAACAAGAAAATCTTGTAGCGAATCATGGCAAGAATCATTTAATTGAGAAGAGTTCTCGAAATGGGTTTAAATGCCTTTACAGACGGTCAAACCCTAGAACTCTAAGGTTACAGGCGAGAATGGCAACAAACAAGTTGGTCGATTGATAGTGGATCAACCCACAACTTTATCCAATCTGGCCAACTTCTTAAACGCACACATCAATATCGGTTTTAAAGTGCTGGTAGGGAATGGAGAGACTACAATGTTGCAGTTTGCTCTAATGTGCCTATTCAACTACAAGGACACACTTTTAAAGCAGTTGCTACTCTACCAAATGCAAGGCGGATGTGGTTTTAGGAGTGCAATGGTTGGAAGCAGTTAGGTGAGTGCACAATGGACTACAAAAGCTCACAATGAAGTTCTACCAAAATGACCAATTAATTCAACTACAAGGAGACACTTCAACCAAAATAGACAATATTACATTCCAGGTTTACCAAATTACAAAATCGAAAAATATCGGTTCTTACTTACGGTCGGAGAAATTAATGAGGAACAAGTCACAATCATGATTTCACCATCTACTAAGTATACAAAGTATTAGAAAAATACAAAGAAGCTGTTTGAGAACCGAAATGTTGCCTCCCAAAGGGATATTGATCACCAAATACAAACACGGGACTCACTGTTAAGGTGAAAAACTACTGAATATCCTTATTTTGAAACGAAATAGAAAAAGCGATTAAAGACATGATGGATAGCATTATAAGAGAAAGTACAAGTCCTTCTCATCTCCATTGCTTATTAAAAAAAAGGATGGCACTTGGCGTTTTTTGTGTTGATTATAGAGCTTTAAACAAGTGCACCATACGATGGGTTTCCCATGCCAACTCGAGGAATTAATGGATGAATTATATGGAACTTTTTTCCAAGTTGGACCTAAGATCGTTATCACCAAATAAGAATGGCGGAAAAAGACATTCATAAAGCGCTTTTAGAACACATGAAGGCCATTATGAATTCATAGCAATGCCTTTTGGGTTAACCAATGCCATCTACCTTTCAAGCACTAATGAATTACTCGAAACCATTCTTAAGGAAATTTGTTCTAGTGTTCTTTGATGATATACTCATATCTGACCAAACCTTGAAGTACATCAAGAACATCTACAGATGGTATTAGAACAACTGAAGCAACACTCATTATATGTCAAACCATCCAAATGTTCATTTATTCAAAACAGAATAGAATATTTGGGACATATTCTTTCAGCTCAAGGGATAGAGGTGGATCCCAAGAAAATACAAGCAGTACAAGCTTGGAATATGCCAAAATCAATAAAACAGTTAAGAGGATTTTTGGGATTAACAGGTTATTATAGAAAGTTTGTCAAAAACTATGCAGAAATTGCTTCTCCTCTTACATCATTGCTGGCCAAACAACAATTCCATTGGACAGATCAATCAACAACAGCATTCACAAAACTAAAAGAGGCTATGATAACATTACCAGTACTTGCATTTCCTAATTTTACTATGCCATTTATCCTGGAAACAGATGCATCAGGACGACCATAGGGTATTAGCTCGAATAATCACCCATTAGCTTATTTAGAAAAGCTAAATCCTACAATGCAAAAGTCTTCAACCTATGCTAGAGAACTCTATGCAATTCAAGCGGTTGCAAGATGGAGACAATATTCTTGGGAGCCAAATTTACAATCAGCGATCGTAAAAGTATTAGAGAATTATTACGACAAACAATTCAAACCCCACGAGCAAAGATTTTGGTCAAAGCTGGCGGGGTATGATTATAGTATTGAATATAAACCGGGCATTACAAACAAAGCGGTGATGCACTATCGGAAAAATGTTTAACAGAAGGCGACTTGATTAAGGATCAAACAGACTCCTTAATGTCATTAAACTTCTCGGTATATACTCGAATTCAAGGATCTTATTCAAGAGGAAACCAAAGCTAATAAGGAATTACAAGAATTATATAAAAAAATTTGACAAGCGATTATTCCCTCATTACAGATTAGTAAAAGGGCTAATTCAGTTCAAAGGAATTGTAATAGCAAAGACTCGGACCTTAAAACAAGATCATAAGAGAGTTCCATTCAACACCAATAGGAGGGCATGGAGGCATTGAGAAAACTATGACTAGAATTGCTCAACAATTCTTGGAAACAGATGAAAAGGATATTAAACAATTTGTATCAACATGCCCCATTTGTCAACAAGTCAAATATGATACTCGAGACCAGATTACTACAACCACTTGCCCATACCGGTTGCAATATGGGAGGAGGTATCTATGGATTTCATCACGGTTTACCTAAGTCTCATAATAAAACAACTATACTAGTAGTAGTGGAATGACTATCAAAGTATGCTCATTTTTCAGCCCTACCAAAACAATTT
The DNA here is from genome assembly GCA_021442155.1 of Cymbidium sinense. Taxonomy (NCBI): domain Eukaryota; kingdom Viridiplantae; phylum Streptophyta; class Magnoliopsida; order Asparagales; family Orchidaceae; genus Cymbidium; species Cymbidium sinense. The sequence goes on along the minus strand of CM038218.1, from coordinate 78,078,337 downwards.
TCTAGTTTATCTAGCTCAAATCTTTATCACAGTTTACATGAAACTCCATGGGATACCACAAGGAATAGTATCAGAGATCCATTGTTTATGAGCAATTTTGGCAAGAATTGTTCACTAAGTGGAACAACTTTAAAGCACAGCTTTACCATCCTCAAACAGATGGACAAACGTAAGTAACCAATAATCCTAGAACAATATCTAAGGAGCTTTGTTTTGGATACACCTAAGGCATGGTTACAGCTCCTACCATGGGCGAGTTTTGCTATAACACAAGCATCAATGCTTCAACCAAAATGACTCCTTTTCAAGCTTTATGGTAGACTCCCTCCTACAATCATTCCATATGCTATCAATACCAACAGTAGGTAGAATCGATACAACAAAGAGACAAGAACATACAAACCCCGATAACAAATTTACTGAAGCTCAAAACAGATGAAACAGCATTCGATAAACACGTAAGAGACCTTCAATTGGAAGTCAATGAATTAGTTTTAGTTAAAATACAACCTTCTGACTTGTGACAAGAAATCAAGATACCAAATTGCAAAGAAGGTATTATGGACCCTTCAAAATACTAAAAAAATAGGTATGGTGGCTTATAAAATTGAATTACTCAAAGCCAAAATACATAATGTATTTCACATATCTAGATTAAAACCATACAGACTGACTACTATCCATCCAAAGACGCTTATCAAACCAATTCGTAGATGGACAAATGTTTATTATACCTATCAAAGTCCCGGATCACAGAATGATACAAAAGGGAGATCAACAGATCAAAGAGATATTAATCCAGTGGGAAGGTTTATTAGAAACAGATATTTCTTGGGTAACAGAGAAAGAAATACAGGAAAATTTTCCTGATTTTGACCTTGGGGACAAGGTCAAGGTGGGGGAGGGGAGTAATGATATGAACACATATCCCCAAGCCATCAACAGAGACCAAAGAATAAGAAAAAGGCCAAATTGGCTAAAAGACTTCATCAACAACTAACCAGAAGAAGATCCAATTAAGTAAAAATAAATCAATAGGTAAATAAATAAAATAATTAAGGAGGATTTCCACTACATAAAAGAAAATATCACAAAGACAGATGTCCCAACAGAGTCGATTACAAGAAGAATCAAGAAGTATAACATATAACAAGCTAGCGCCAGATAAACAAGAAGATAAGCATGAGATCAAGAAATCTAACCGCCAAAGATAGCATCCAAAACAGAAGATTAATAGCATGAAGATCAAGAAGTCTAACTAACTAAACGACAGAGGCAACAGAATAACAGAAATCAGTTACATGAGACAGAGCCAACGAAAACTATAAATAGAGATCAGAGAGGAATGAAAAGGGTTGAAGAAATTATCTCAAGACTTCTCTGTTCTCCCTCCTCAGTCTCCTTCTTCTTTCCACCTCTCAGCTCACTCAATGGTGGAAACCGGAAAACCCCAAACAGACGGCACAAATTCCCGGATCTCCTCCAAATTATCTCGCCGTTTGCATCCTCGGGATATTCTACGGTGGATCTTCCTTGATCGACCATCGCCGCAGGATCTCCTCCATCTCCCTCCGACGCCTCTCGAAACCCTAGACGACTCAACAAACCGAAACAAAAACAAAGACAGCAAGTAATGGTTAAGGTAATTCAAAATCTAGATCCAACGATCCAGATCCGTCCAGTTTTAAATCTACGGATCGATTTAATCCAGATCGATCGACGTAAACGACGCTGTAATCCACTCAAATCAAGAAGAACCGATCAAGAAAGATCCAAGGGCGTAAGATAATACAAGTCAATCCAACGGCTTCCAAACAAGAAGAAAGACCAATCCAAGTGAACCCATCCAACGGCGCTAGATCCAATGGATCGAAAGCTCCGAACGCTTCCTTCCTTTACTGGGTTGACTCAATTGGAAAGGATTTCACTCGCTTGTTTCCACACACCCAACAAAACCCAATTGGAACAAGAAACGAATTCAATCCGTAAAGATTTAATCACTCAAGCTCACTGTATCAAACCTAATTACAGAAATTATTCATCCTCTCAGCTGTAATCTCTGATATTAATACATATCAATAGACTTCATCTTCTTCGGGAAGCACAGATGAAATAAAGTGAGTGAGGAAGAAGAATTAGAATTTAGCTTTGGGCCTCTTTTCGGTCTCTTTTATTTATTTTTTTATTTATTTTTGTCTAGTGCATAATCAAGGGAGTAAAACTTCCTATTTCTATATTTGCGTCAGTCGAAATTCAAGCGGTATTTGTTCATTAAATCATAACGTCTAGTTGTTATTTAAAGCTTTGACGAGAAAAAAAATTCAAAATATGAATCGCTAATTATGAGCTTTGACGAGAAAAAAAAAACGGCAAGATATTTTTTTAATTGTTTTATCATTAGTGTGTATATAATATCACTCTTTGAGCGGATTCCCTGCCATTTTTAGTTATTATTCTAAATAAATTATCTACCTTTCATTTGAATTAAATCAAGAGAAGGAAACTGAAATGAAATGTATGTTTTCTTTTGATATGCTTATTGACGGTGTAATATGAAGGAAAATAAAAATAAGAGATAAGTTAAATGTAACGTAGTCCCTTCTCGAATTTTCTCTTAAAGTTCACTGCAAAGTTAACTATAAGGATAAATTTGAGTTTAGTAAAATAAAAGAAGATCAATTACAAGTTGATTTTAGAGGTTAAACTTTTGTCTGACAATTTTTTTTTTTTTTTAAAATTTGGAAATTTTTGGTCTAATAGTTATGGTTGACAACTATTTATTCTTGGTTATATTGTTTAAAATTTTTTAATCTTTTAGTCCAAATAAAATTCTAAACGAAGTTTAAAATTTAAAATATTTAATCTACCAAATATATCATTCTCTCTCTCTCTCTCTGCTTAACAAAATAATCAGTTACAAATAGGCAATGATTACATTTAAATCTTCAATAATTAAATCATCATTCTCTCTCTCTCTCTCTGCTAAACAAAATAATCAGTTACAAATAGGCAATAATTACATTTAAATTTTGAATAATTAAAATCATCATTTTAAGTATTCTCATCCGAAGCAATAATAATAAAGTTATAAAGTCAATGCTTCTAAATATTTTAATAATAAGATCATCCAATCGACGATGATGTTCAAATTTGGAGTCCCTAATTTATTTATTTGAATAACTCCATTCAGTGAAGTAAAATTAAAACCCATTTTTTAAATTTCATAATAAGATCCGTATAAAGTCCTCATTCAAATTTTGTGTAAAGAAATACATCATTTCAATAATCACATATAAAACAACAATAAATCAATTCATAAACTCAATACCCACTAATCAAATCCAAATTTTGATGTAATTTAGGCATTTAAATTTCAAAGCATTGGCCATGTGTTTAAAAATTTTAGTTAAAATTGTTAAAATATTACTTCAAAAAATTATAAAATTTTATTCATTTTGCACATGAAATTGAATAAAAATATATTAAAGTTTAGGAATTTAAAATTTTTGGTTGTGTTATTTAACGATTAATGCCAATGATACAATCATTATTTGTTATTGTTCTCTTACTTTCATTACTTGGCTATAATTATTTTATTATTATCATCTCATCATAATTGTCTAATCATAATCACCAGATTATCACTTGATTATTATTTGATCGTTATTTACTAATTTTTGTTCATTGATCACCACCATTCGTCGACAACGCTTATATCTATCAACTAATATTCAACTCACCACCAGCTCACTTTTTACTATTATACTCACCAAGATCACACGCGTGCCAAGCCACCAATCTATATTTTGTAATCATATATTCTCCAAGTGAGAGAAGAAATAGATTTTTGTAATCTTAATTATAATATAGATTATTTTATCTATCTTACCAATTTTATTTTATTTTATTATTATTTATTTTGAAATCTATCTAAAACAACCCATCTAATGGCCAACATAATTCTGGTGCCCCACTAGTGGATATTGGGGAGAGGAAGAAAAACTCTTGTTTGAAATTTCCCATATCTCTATATGTTAATGGCTTTCACCCATTGATGAGCAATAATTAATGGTTGTTAAATAAGATTGGAATAAGACATGGATATTTCCTTCCATTCATGAGAGAAGACGAAGTTATCCCAAACAATATGAACATTCCTTCCTTGAATTATTGCAGTCCTAGTGACATGCATGCACATATTAACCACACTTAATTATTGCATTCAACGTTTATATTATCGTCATATATATACATATATATATATATATATATATATATATATATATATATATATATATATATATATATATATATATATATATATATATATATAACTCCATCATTTTGAATGCTTTTACGATAACTTTTTATTTTTTAATAAAGTAACTATAGTTGAATTTGATTATCAGTTTTTTGGTTATTTTTTAAAATGTTTTATAGTAAAAAATTATTTTTGAAAATTAAAACTATTTTAAGGTGTGACGATAAGAAAATTATTATTTAATTTTTTAGAAAAGAAATATTTCAAACATTTAATGTTTATATTTATTTAGCATTTTCTAATAACAATTATACACCACATAATTTTATGTATTTACATATCTAATACTTGAATTTTAATAATAATATACGGTATATTTAAACTTTTAATATCATATCAAAAATATTATTATTATATAGTGTTTGTATGTGTGTCATTTTATTATCTCATTCAAAATACATGCATAAAATCTGTATTTTATTTAAGAAAAATTAATATTAGTGTTACACATTATATAAATAAATATTAAACTTTAGATATTAAATATATAAATATATAAGAACTGCATGATGTGCATGTAAATTCCAAAAATAAAATGAAAGAGAAAAATTCATTGTGCACTGCATTCAATCTCTTTTTTTATCAAATAATGATATTAATATAACTGTTTTTTAAGTTATGATGGAGCAATTTAGCATTACTTTTATGAGAAAATTAATATTTGCAACTTAAGATGCATTATCAGTGATAGAAATTAAAGAATTATAAATTTTTTAACTATAAGCCTTACGGGTGTATCATTTCATATATTTCTTAAATATTTATATATGTAATATTATAATTTTAATATTTACTTTTATAATATTCTGATGTTTAGCTCACATCAAAATATATAACTATGAATGTATATCCTTTTAAATAAGTTAATATTAATTATACTTTAATAATATTTTATTAAATTTAAGAAAAACTATAAAAGTATAAGTATTAAATATATAAATAAGAAAAAAAATTAAAGATCACACCTAATCAATTTCATTTATAAAAAGTTGAATATAAGTGAATTTCATAAAAACCTATGAAATGGCCAAAAAAAAAAAAAAAAGGTTGCATTATAAGAGCATTTATTTAATACTTATATTTCCCTCTAACACTATATTCAGCGGAACACTCAGTTTAATGGAGTCATCCTTACAGAGCAAGACTGCTTCCGTGGCTTCAAGACTTCAACATTATTAAATTATCCCAATTATATGTTTGAAATATTGTATGTTTAATTGTTTCTATTTACGAATGAGATGCATAAAGAAGTAAAAATGAAAAAGAACGTAAGGCTATATGACTCTATAATTGAGGGCTTTGGCTTCATTATAATGTTGAAAGTTTAACCCCTATATTAATTATTAATTTCTAGCAATCGTGATTAAATATATAGCTAAACATAAAAAATATTAATAAGCCAATCGAAAATACATTTGAGATGCAAGTCGTATGGATTCAGTTATCATGAGAATCATACCTCACGATTCCCATCTTAGAACTATCATGGTTGGGGAGCGGTGGACGTCCAGATCATGGTTCCATCATCCATTTATCGTGTATTCTACACTTAGTCAGCGGAGGTACGATCAAAGGATCCTTATGCTCGGTGGGTTGCGTCGTCCAAGGAGATCTTGTAGACTTAGGGTGGTGTTTGTCTAAAGAGATAGACTTAAGTCTACCTAATAGAGATTTTGCCCTCGGTATACTATGGCACAACTCAAAGGCAAAGCATTGAGCTTACAGATACTGATCGTGATAATGATATAGTGGAGTCATTTGACAACAGAAGGACTACGGTAATAGCGCGTCATGTACTGCTCTTGAATGCCATGATCGAGGGACGCGGTCACGTCCTTGTTGGCATGAGATTAGTGAGAGTGAATATAAAAAATACATTTGATTTCACATTGGCTCTTTTGTGGCTAGAGTTTCTTAATTTATAACATCGACAAGCGGTTGGAGGTGGATTAATTGAATTTTCTTTAAGTCTTTTAACTTGATGATTTTTATTTAGTCATTTAACACTTAGTAATTTATTCAATTTTTATATCTGTATTAATACTTAATTTTGATTAATTCAATTTGAGCTTGCAAGCACATTTTGATGGTAAGTATCCCCTCCGGTTGAAATCTCCATTCAACACAGCCATCATCGGGGTAGTTTAATGTTTCGTTGTTTCAGATCTTGTCGACTCTACTAATTTAATAATAGAAGATCGGATCTACTGTCATATGACATAACTAGCTTCTCAGGTATTTCATTAAGTTAGAAATATTATGATATTATTCTTAGATTTTTAGGTTTTGTTAACTTGGACCGGTCTTAAGACAAGCAGAACCAACCCAGACATCTTGACTAAGTTTATGCATTCAACATAGTGTAGCTATGGATATAATTTTAGATTGCTTGCACACTTTTGAGTATTAAATTTGAGTTTTAATCATATTTCATAATATGTGCATGAGTTTAATTGAATCCTTAATTAACACCTTCTAGCTTTGAGCGATGTATTGCAAATCAATGGTGTTAAGTGGTATGTTTCATTCATATCCAATTTTAAATCTTTTGAATGTTTTTATACGGTGAATTTCATCTAATTTGTTATGGACTATTGTTAGTCGGATAATTGAAAGTTTAATCTTATCTCAGTAGCTTAGTATATTAGACTTAGTCCAATTATTGGTCTTGTTACTCATTTAAGATTTAAATATTATCTTTTGACTATTTCATTTTCATTAATTATTAATCTCTGATGAAATTTTGGCGACCTCCGTCATCCCACATATGGGGCTACTGGAGTCTTTGAGCCTTCTACCATGCTTAAAAGCATGCATAGTTAGTGTCTTGCGACCTTGACAGAGTCTTAAACCCACCAGCTTAAGAAAGAATGCATAGGCCTTCAAATACTTGTAATTTCAATTCAAATTTTTATTTTGAACTTAGAGTTCATTTTGTGTTAAATTTATTAAGTCTTTTATCAATCTAAATTTCAGACCTCAGCATCTTTCGGCGTGGAAACGAGTGCTTTAGCCTTCCCAGCTTATGGGCGTGCATGGTGGAGATGTCTTTGCGACCGCAGGTGACTTAATATTGCACCTACCGCTTATGAAAAGCCTTGCATTGGCCTTTAAACCTATGTAAAGCATCCGATTTCCATCTTTGAGCGGCACGAGTACTAAGGTAGATATTTGTAATTGCATTGAATAGTAAGTACATGAATTTAATATGCCAGGAAAGCATGTGCACAGGCATTTAAAATGAAATGACCTCCAAATCATCCCTATGTAAGGGGCATCGAGTCTGCTAGAGCCCTACCATGCTTAAGAAAGCATGCATCAATGTCTTGAGACACTGAATGATTTTTTGTTACTCTTGCTTATGAAAAGTGTCGCATTGGCCTTCAAACCTGTGTGAAAAGCATCCTGATTTCCTCGACATGCTGAAGCAACATGCACGAGTACTTATATCTAGCAAATATATGCAGTTGTATTAAAGCAATAGGTACATAAATTTAATATACAATAGACATATATACAAGTGTTTGAAATAAAATTCGGTAGCCTCCACGTCATCCCCATGTAGGGGCTGCATCGGGAGTACTAAAGCCTTCCCACCACGCTTATGGGGCGTGCATAATAGGTGTCTTGCGACACCGACAAGAGTCTTTCAAACCCACCACGCTTAAGAAAGCATGCATAGACCTTCAATATCTTCAAATCAGAAGAGAAATTTGCTGGGTTTCTTATAACCGACTTTACGCAAATGAAAGTTCATCCATTTAAGCAACATCTTCTGGATGGTAAATTGAAGCTCTTCAATATCCTTGTTGTCATCTACAAGCTCCACCAATTGAGGCATCTTTTAAGTTGAGATCCACTAGAGTTGTATCTTGATGATTTGAGAAATTAAGCCCAACACCAAATGAGGCCTCCCTTCAAGAGCAAGCAATGCTAATTACAATACACCTCATGGATTTTGCTGAGGCAGAGTGTGGTTTTCATTCCACTTTGTTGACCTCCACATATGTGTCATAAGTCAAGTCAAGCCCACAAATCAAATTCGGACTCGGTGGATAAATCGGACTCAAAATGCTAGAAGTCACTAAGAAATGGTCAAAATGGCCTCTAATCAATGAGCGGACTGCTCCATCACATTCATAATGTTGAAACGTCAATATAAATATTACACAACTTGATGAGCAACTAATCAAGCGATCGAGTCTTCAATGCGCCTGTACGCATATCAAGATTAGGAGGCACTAACGCAGACCAAATGATCTTCGTTCGCAAAATTGATCATGTCGTTAGCTTCAAAATGTCAAAATCTATCAAGTAAGACTATTCGCACTCAATTCGGATGAGTCTGCATGAATGTCGAGCGGCCATAAGCGCTGATGCGCATTTTGAGCTGAAATGGACCCAATTTGACATCGCATTTGAAACAGCATTATGAAACGGACTACTCTATTGCATCCGGAACATCGGAGAAAGTTAAGATTAATATATATATTGACCATGTGATTTTATTAGCATAAAATTCACATTAAAGTCATTTAATCCATTTAAAGATTAGTTTAAAATCCCTAAATTATCCTAAATTCAATCAAGCCGTAATTATTGGTGAACTCCTAATCCCCTTTCTCGACTCTTCTTCCCTCACGCATGCAAGGCTATGACCCTTTTTTGTCCGTCTCCCTCCTTCGCTCGACCACGTGCACAACCCGTCGGTTAGACCTTCTTCATGTACGCAAGAAACAAAATGTCAAAGCCCCTTCCGTTCGAACAACAACTGCCTCTCCCAAACCGTTCCCTCCAAAACGCATGAAGAGAGGTACCTCTTTTCCTCCCTCTCATCCCAACCAAAAAGGAGATCTTTCCTCTACTCCCCTAATATGAAAATTTAAAGCTTTCTTCCTCTCCTCCTCCAAACCAAAAAAGAGATAAGGTAAAACTTCTCCTTTCTTCTTCCTTCTTCTTCCCTTTCTTCTTCCTCCTTCCTTTTCTTTCTTCTCCTTCTTCTTCCTTCTCCATTTCACTCTTTCCCTCATTTCCACAAAAAAAAAAAAATTATTTCGTTCTTCCTCGCACAAAACTGAAATTGCATCATCTCCTTCCCTCAAATTCTCTTCAGTTCTCCAATTTCCCTTTGTTCCACCAAAATCAAAAAATCCACTCTCCTAGTTCCCTCATTTTCCACTAAAATCTAAAATCCACTCTCCAAATCCCCTCATTTTCATCAAAATTGAAAATCAACTTTTAAAATCCCATTTTCTAATTCAAATTTCAAATTGTCATGCCAAAATTGAGAAGAACATCATGAGGCAAGTTCTTCTCCCTAATTTTTCATACTTCCCTCATTTTCCATGGCAGTATGCTCCCAATGGCTCTACCTTTTGAGTTATGAATCATAGGGTATGCTTGATTGGGAAAAAAGCCCTTTGTTAGCTAAGGTAGACTTAAATTTCTCTCCTTAGACAAACACCATCCCAGGTCTACAAGGATTTCTCGGATGACATAACCCATGTGTTGCTGATAAGGATCCTTCGGTTAGGTTGGGTCGACTACCTATTCTAACTAAGTAGACTATGGACCATGGCAGCATGGCCAACCATGGGATCTAGATCGGTGTGTCATCGTTCCACCAACCATCCACTTTAAGTTAAATATAATGACTTTCATAAATCTGAATTTTGAAACTCCACATCCTGCTATTATACGCTACGCACTTAGCGACCTAATAGCCTTAATCAAAAGTTCTCTCTCGGCATTGAGAGGTAGTGCTTATAGGTGCTTGCGCTTTATAGAAACCTAAACGGATCTAAAGTCCTCACAAATTGAGGTGAAATCTCGGGTAGTGTCTTATCTACTATTTCATCTGCCTTCTGAAAATTACACCAGCACTTTAAATCACTCTCTTCATCGAGAGGTGTGGTGAATTTTGGTAGCGACTCCGGAGACAGGTTTCTCTTTCCATCTTTGGCTAATCAAATCTGAGCTATAGTATTAGAAAAATATACTAAAAAAATTATAAATCAATTATAAATAAAAATCTCCATATTATTTTGCTCTATAGTACCTTTACATTTTGAAATTATAGGGTGAAATATTAATTGTTAATTATTAATTTTATTTTTCATTTGAAAAGAGTTTATCTACATAATACTCTTTTCACTGTTCAACTTTTGTTGTGGTAACAACATTCATTTGGTCAACATAATTATCAATGTAGGAGATGCTTTAGCTATCCAATTTGGTAGTGTATACTTCCCAATTATCGTTGCTGCAAATAATCCTCTACTTAAAGCACTTGCATATTGTACACACTAACCTATGCAGGAAAGGAGGATAATTGGAATGACCACTACTGCTACGGAGGTTCCTCAAAAGAGAGCTTTTGTACTCAATAGATTAGGTCATTCTAAGATGCGGTGATGAAAAGAAGCTTGGACATAAAGTTTCAATCATGCCTATGAGTGCAACTACTGCAAGTTGAACCATTTGCCCAGGAAGGCACAACATAGCGACTTCTTCATTTGGAAGCAAGCTAACCCAGACAGAGAAATAAGGAATCTTTGAGTTCTTGAGCTCATTAGCTCTCACATGGGCCATCTGTTACACAACTAGCCTTACAATCAAAAGCTACTATTCTTACCCGTAATAAATTTGAAATTTTGAAATAGGTGAAAAGGAATAGCTCTACTAGTGATGTTAAGTAATTTTTTGGGGCTCAATAGCAGTCATCTACAACCCTTCAGAAGAAACAACATGAAACTTTATCTACTCAAGTACATAGAGTCTTAGATGTTGTAAAAGAAAAGATCTTATGAATAAATGATATCAAAGGCCAATCATCAGAGAAGCCAATAATGCTCAGTTGTAGAAACTACCATTAGTGGTAGTAAGAACTCAAGAGTGTTACAAACAAGTCATATACAGTGAACATCAGGGTGTGACACCTGAACCACATGTTCGAGAATCCGCTACCAAAAGGTCTCAGTAAATAAATAAATAAATATGGAGGCCGAAGCTTCAAGAAGAAGTGGAAACGCAAAAGCTTCCTCATTTGGAAGCAAGCTAACCCAAACGCAGTGGAGAAAGAGAAATACTGAACTGCGTGCTCATCATCCATTCTTAAAATAATAATAATAATAAATTGTACAACCAACTGTGGAACTAGAAGCGAGTGTTCCAACCTATAACAAGTTGATAGCTTATGATGGGTAAAGTGGAACAACTCTAGGTCAAATCAAATAGTCCTTACGGACTCGATAATGTCAGTTCCACTTCTCTAGTGAGGGTACTCTAAACTGTATATACAAGAGTGTATCGGGTCCTTAAAGTTGCTAAGGAGAAAGGGGATGAAAAGAAAATATCAAAGTCCTCATCAAAGGAGGCTAGAGTTGCTTCTCTAGGAGACCTTCTCTACAACCCAAAAAAATGTCAACCAATTCAAGTCACGTACGATGAGCATCGAGGCATGACACTTGGACCACATTTCTAAGAATCCGCCGTCGAAAGGTCCCGGCAAAAATGTAAGCAAATTTGGAGACCAAAGCCTCGAAGTGAAACTGCTTTAAAGAAAGATAGCAGTGTAACATCTATATTGCACTCTCAGAGATCCACCACAAATAAAACTCATCAAGAATGTATACCTAAGAAAAAGATCATATGTGATGAAATTTCTGATAATCGTCACCTTCAAGAGTCATCCAAGAGATCTTATCACCAACCAGCTCCATATCTTCGAGAGGAGATCAGGCTTGATCGTAGTCCTCTGAGCTAGAAATTTATTAGAGGGGTCGATCAGAGATCCTCGCCAAGAGGAAGAAGTTGATGTAAAAGGATACTCCTTTCAAATGGGACAAAGAATGTCAAGAGGCTTTCGACAGTATCAAGAAGTATCTGTTGAATCTGCCTATTCTTGTAGCTCCGATCCCAGGGAAGCCTCTCATCTTATATACAGCAGCACTGGAGGAATCTCTAAGTGCTCTGTTGGCACAACATAATGAAGAGGGAAAGGAGAATCCTCTATACTATATTAGTTGAAGACTAATCAGAGTGAAAATGCACTATTCTCCAATTGAGAAGCATTGTTTGGCGTTAATCTTTGTTGTTCAAAATCTACGCCATTATATGTTATCTCATAAAATTACTCTCATTTCAAGGATCGACATTTGAAGTTCTTGATGACAAGACCAACGTTGATAAGTCGCGCATACGATGGGTTGTTCTTATGTTACAATTTGACATTGCATATGTTCCCGAAAGGGGTGAAGGAAAATTCTAGCAAACTTCTTTGTTGCACACCCATCCCGACGATTCATTGCTCGGTGATGATCTTCTTGATGAGCATCATGTATATATATGAAAAGAAAAAGCAACAAATATGAGAACTATATTTTGATGGAGCTTCATCCATCAAATATACTCACCCCTCAAATCTCTCAAAGGCTCAAGCTGGTATTGGCCTCATCTTGATTATGCCAGAGGTTGGTATAATAAGGCACTCCTACATGTTAATTGAGCCACAAACTAACAAACAAGTAGAATATGAAGCGTTGGTGGAAGGGCGGAAGTCATCTCTATGGGAGTCTAGATTCTACAAGTTTATGGCAATTCTCAGCTCATCATTAATCAATTATTGGGTATTTAAAAAATCAACAAGCTTGAATTGGCTCACTATCACAAACGAGTTCTCAAGCTTATGAAGTAAATTTTAAATATCATTATAACTTAGGTTTCTTGATTCAAGAATAGCAAAGCTGATTGCCTAGCTAAGTTAGCTAAAGAGATGGCAAGTATGGCGACAGTTTTATACTAATTAGTGTTTGCACTCGTTGGGTCCTAGAGCCAATAAATCTAAAATTCTCGCTGGAAGAGGGGTCATCAAATGCAAGCCAGCAGGATGCAACTCACGTTGCTCCTCACACTCCCTTACAAATTGCTCATCGAAATCAAAGATGAAACTCAGACTATTCAGGAGGCAAGACCTCAATCTAAAGAAACTCTAACACTAGAAAGTGAAATCCTTAGTGAAGAGCAAGAAGATTGGAGACAACACTTCATCGACTACTTTAAGGAAAGAAAAGCTAGAGCATTAAGCCAATGGATGCATAACTTGAGAATAGGGTTTGACTATATGCTTATATTGGCAATACCTTATATCATAGATCCTTTGGCGAGATGTGGCTCTACGGTGTTTGGGAATAGAAGAAGCCAACAATATGTCAGACAATGAGCCAGCCTTCAAAAGCACTAAAATTTATAGATTTGCTGATCGACATAAGATTGATTGGTGATATTGGTCAATTTATAATCAGAGAATAAATGGCTTGGTTGAGGCTTTCAATAAAATACTAGTCAAGCAACTTAAAAAAATCTTTACAAGAATTAAAAGGGAGTGACATACCAAGCTTGTTGAAGCTTTATGGGCTTACCGCACCACAAATACTCTCACAAAATCCACTCATTATGCTAGTATTTGGAGTTGAAGCAGTTTTTCCAATTGAAGTTGAACTACCATCACTCAGAAGCCATTTAACACAATCTCACTTAAGATGAGAATGTCGTCCACATATAGAAGAGCTTAATGCGATAAAGTAAGGCTCTAAGCTCCATAAAATTTAGAAGTCTAGCGAGGGCGTCCAAAGCATTCGATCATCTGATGCGTCCTCAAGATTTTTAAGAAGGAGAATTGGTCATGGTGTTAAGAAGATTAATTATTCCTCACTGTCATTATATGTGTAAGGTTTGCTTGAAATTCTCTTGTAATATAAGAATATATTTTTTTCGCAAAAATCCCCTATCAGATAGGGGGTATTTTTTAAATTTATAGCAAAATATCAGGCTCTCCTTGTGAAACAGGGGACCTTTCTATTGTATTTGGGTTGACATGGCGC
>CM038218.1:77872496-78064035 GCA_021442155.1 Cymbidium sinense | reverse complement strand
TTGTCGGTAATATGCCACTTTCCTTAAGTATAACATGCATATAAAAATAAAATAGAAAGAAATGCAAAAGTTATTTAATAGTTTCATTTTTGTTATACAATTTATTCATGCAAGTATAAGCAATCCTTCTTAGATGATTGCATATGGATGAATAGGGTATGAGATTAAGTAAGTGTTGGGTTCTTTTCAAATGAACCTTACATCTTACTAACTCCTATTAAAAACTATGCTTAACATGAGGAAGAAAGAGAGCCTACATTAAACATGACTTTATAATCTATCACATGCAAGCTTATAATTAAGATATAAATAGCATACTTTCAGATTTGATATTTCATTTATAAGTTTTGAAAATATTTTGGATTTAGTAGTGATAATAGTCATTCATATTTTACTTTAGCCAACACATGCACATTTGACATAAAGTAAACAATTTTCATTTTTAAATTTTGAAATATGAAATTATGAATGCATGAATCAGATGGCATACAACTTAACATGTTGGAAAAGATCTAAAGCAATGCAATCATGTAAACAAACTCACTTTTGCTTAAATAAAGATATTCTTAAGAATAAGAAAATTTAGAATAAATCAAAGTGAATTTCAAAATGATTTTGTTTAGTTTGGAGTTTGATTTAATTTTGAAAAGGTGAGATGAGTTTGCTGTTCCTAACCCATTCCCACATGTGTTTTGTATTTTTTGTTTAATTTTTAGATAATTAAATCTATTTTTAAGTTTTATTAGGTTAAAGTATGAATTACATAGCTTAATTAACCCTTACCTACACCACCTTAGAAAAATTAACTAAGTAATTATGAGCCAATGAGATGACATAAAATCCACAAGGAATTTAAATTTACAATGCACTTAATAATGAAAAGGCCTAATGCAATTTGGCTCACAATTAAAAGTTAATTAATTAAGCAAAAGGATTTAGCTTAAGTACTTTTAAAACACCCCTTCACACTTATGAAAGGGGTTTTAATTTCTTAATTGAACTTAGGTTATTAAACACCTATGCATCCACTCAAGGTAGATTAATTAAGTTTTGGAACATTTTAGAATTTTTGAAAATTATTTAAAGGGATAATTAATGAGTTAACCCTAATTAAGAGGGATTAAGGAGAAAAGGGGTTTATGATAGCAAGGAAATGCCCCAAAATTATTCCATAAAACCTCTGCTCATTGGATCTGACTTTAATCAAACTTAATTATATGATAAATCTAATTACATTATTACCTTAATTTTATGAAAGGGGTAATTAGGAAATGAAATAGCAATTTTCCCAATTAAGACCTCAATAAATCTCAAAAAAAAAATTAGGGGAGGAGAGGTCATCCCTAAAATGAACCCTAGAAATGTGAGATCAATTGGTGACTTAATTAAAACATAATTAACTAATTAACATTCATAAAGAAACCCAAATTCAGAGAAAATTGAGATTCAACTCCATTGAAAATATTTTTAAAATATTCTAGTTAAAATTATCTATCCATGGCATTTTTCCTTTTATTTTTTTGATTTTCTATGAGGAGTTATGAATTTTAGAACCTATAGGATTAATAATTAGTTAAACTAATCACTTAATACCCATTGCGGCGTGTGGTGGTGATGTGCTTTACGCGCCCTGAGCCATCCACTTAAAATCCGTGTAGCGCTTATCCTTTTATCCATGGTCAAAATCATCGGCTAAAGATATACCCGATTTAAATCAAATAAGGGATTTATAAAATGTGTCTAATAGTCTCAGCCATCCATTTAAATTGCACGGATGGACGGCTGAGATGAGCAAATTCCACGAGGATCCGTGAGCCGTCCATGATCGAGAATCAGCGATCTAGCATAGATTCATTCAAGACTCAACCCACACCATCTAAAGGAATAGAGCGGCCAATCCAACGATGGATTTCATATGTAATGAAAATTCCTTTCACAAAGGACCAACACCTCTTAATCAAAGTGGTCAAAATCTAACCTCGAGGAGGTGATCGCTCGAGATTGATGAGTAGCTTCTTCAGGGCTGTAGATGAAGCCTAAGTTCTTGAGGTTGAGTGGATCAATAGGTGGACCAACTCCTCTTCAATACCTTTGCGGCTTTGATTGAATTGAGTTCTTCCATCAGTGGGAACTCAAGTGAATGGAGGCAGTTCTGGATCAAGTGTGCAGATGAGATCAAGAATAGAGGAAGTTGGGAATTAGATCGAGCTCCCATTTTTTATGCAAAAACCAGAAATGTCATATTCAAATCCTCTAGGGACCTTAGGAAAGCTCGAGATGATTGCCAAGTTCTGGATCCATGAGTATGAGTGAATTATGATTTCAATGAATTAGGGGAATATCTCCCCATATGGAAATCGGATAGCGAAAATGAGCTTGCCATTTTGATCAATTGACCATGGAGTGAGTTTTGTTTATCGTTAGATCAATGCACATGGTCAGTTTGGCCAAAGGAGTGGAATGCTAACTCCCCATGTGCTTAAATTGAGCTTAAGAGGGAATTTCAAATTTCAATTTCAAGGCTAAGGGTCAAGTTTGGTCCATGAGCCAAATGGGTTGACCCAAACCCATTCGGTTGGGTGCACCACTCATCACTAAGTCCCCTTGAGGTTTTAGGAAGCCTCAAGTGATTGTGATGAGGTATGACCAAAATACCATTTAGGCCAAAATTTGTTCTATGGCCTAAGTAAAGTGGTCATTTTGCTATTTTTCACTTTGGGTATGTTTGGTATGTTGAGAAAATAGGTTGGGATAAATTTCATGGATTTGGAATCCATTTGATTGGGTTGGCTCATGTTTGACACCCATTTAGGTCAAAATGGGTCAACTTAGTCAAGTTAAATAGGTCAAATTGGATTACACCAAGGATTGGGATAAGTTCATATGATCATTTGAAATGTTTCGGTGCCTTTGGTTTGGTTCAATTTGGATTAGATTTGGTTTTGCCTCATATGACTCAATTAGGTCAAGGGTAGGTTTAGGTTAAGTTAGTCATATGGAGTGGATTGGTATCTTTATTTTCAATTAATTTGTGTTAAGTTCAATTTTGGCTCAACATGACCCCTTTAGATCATGTTGGGTCTAAGGTCAATTGGGCTTGGGTCTAGTTGGCTAAGGCTTTGGTCAAGTTCCACAAGTGATTTGGAATGGACTTAACCCATTAGTTTCAATCAATTTGGATTAGATCAAGTTTTGACACATTTTGGTCCTTTAGGTCAAAATGGGTCAACTTGGGTCAAGTGGGCCAATTGGGTTAAGTTAGGCTCAAATGTTGGCTTTCTCAAGTTCAAACATAGGTCATGAGTGAGCTTGGATCAATGGTTTCAATCAATCTGGCCTATAGTGGATTTTGGCTATGTACGGTTTCATTTTAGGTTAAGTTTTGACTTGGTCAACCCTTAGGTTTGACTTGGTTTGACCCAATTTGATTGATTGATCATCCCATGATGATTGTTGATCATGATGGCAATTATGAGTTGGTTCAATCCAATTGGTTAGGATCAAAAGTTGGCTCATAAAGTACTTTAGGTCACTTTGGGTCAAGTGAGCCTAAGTGTCAAACGTCAAAGCTTGATTTGAGTTTGATTGATCTTGTATATGGACTTATTATTGAAATATAAATCCATTTACAAGAGGTTTGAAGTCAAATGGATTTTTATCCATTTGAAAATTTCATATTTAAAGGAAGAATATGAAGGGGTCTTGGGTTTGATTTTTTATTTGGATTTTGATTTGAGTATTGGAGTTTGGATTTATATATGAGCTCATGATTGTAGTAGTGATTGAACCATGAGAGAAAATCAAGATTTTGGCTTGATTTGAAAGTGATTTGGCTAAGTTCAAGATTTTGGCTTGAAAGGCTTAGATTTGATTTTGATTTGATTTGAGTTTGATTTTTTGAAATTTGTTTTGATTGTTTGAATTTATATTTCATTTATATATATGAATATAAATGAAGATATAAATTGATCATAAGAAAATTTCAAAGTTATAAAGAGTTTAATCATGATTTGGGTTAAATCCATTAAAGGGAATTTAAAGGATTTAAGAGAATTTTTTAAATTGAAATTTAATTTTTTGGATTGGATTTGATTAATTTATATTTATATTTAATTTACATATGAGAACATAAATGAGAATATAAATTGATTTTGAGAAAATCCCATGAGTTTGAGTACCCTTGATCAAAGTTTAGGTTAAATCCATTAATGGGAAATTAAGGGATTTAAGGGAATTTCAAATATTTTAAATTTGGAATTTAATTTTTTTAGTTTGATTTGATTGAGTTATATTTATATTTCATTTATATATGAGAATATAAATGAGGATATAAATAAGTTTTGAGAAAATTCCATGAATTTGAAGTGATTTGATCAAGGTTTAGAATTGATTTCGGCTAAGTCCTTTAATGAAGAATTAAAGGAACTTAAGAAAATTTTCATGAATTGATTTGGATTTTAGTTTGATTTGATGAGTTTGAATTTATATTTCATTTATATATAATGAGAATATAAATGAGTTATGGAAAATCTCAAAGATTTGAATATGTTTGAATCATGATTTTTGGTTAAGTCCTTAAGGGAAGCTTAAGGACTTAGGAATTTTTTGATGGATTTTGATCATGGGTATTCAATCATAGATTTCAATCATGGATTTTAATCATGGAATTGAATTGCATTTTGGAGAAAATCAATTATAATTGATTTGGAATTTGACTTGAAAGAAGGGGAATGAGGAAGGGTTTAAGCTAAAGGGTGGGAAATTTTCCTAACACCCCTAAGGCATAACCTATTCCTATGGCTAACTCTTCTAAGTCTTCTAGGGCTAGGTAAGTGTCCACCTGGATGTCTAAGACTAAGAACTCTAAGAGAAGTCCTATGGAGGTGTTGAGAGCTCATTCTAAAATGAGGTCACATCATTCACTCAATAGTCACCCTTGGGTTTCAATTTGCCTTGCTAAGATTACACTGATCACACTTTGGAGGATGTAAGTCTACTACACTTTCTTCTTAGTATAATTTCATATCGAAAAGATCCCTTTGGTTGGCTAGTCTACTATATGTTTAGTAGACTACCCCTTTGGATTAGTAAATCTAAGTTAGGTCAGCCTTGGCTCCTCATGCGGTCCTCATAAACCAATAAGTTCATCTCATAATCCAAATCTAATTTGAAACAAATTCAACCCTCTTCCATAGTGGAAATTTCTCTCGGTGAGACTTAAATCAAATCAAACCCCTCATCCCCTTGTGGATGACTTGAACCTGCTTCCCTAGTGGAAGGTTCACACACTCTATCCCTTAGTGGATTCCTCCCTCTCTCCTATGTATTAGACATATGTAGAGGAACATTGCACTAATCTAGGTTCTTTCTACACCTTGGGTTAGGAATAGACTATTTCCACTAGTGCTTGTGATCTTTTAATGTTGTTGATCATTTTGATCAACACCAATACGTCTTGTTCCTTGCTCATACCACCTATTGGGAGACCTCATTTTAGAATGAGCTCTCAACCTCTCCATCTTAGACATAAGATTTTTCTTAGATTTTAAGAATTTCTTAGTCTTGAGACACATCTAGTGATTAGGTGGACATTCAACCTAGCCCTAGAGACTTAGAAGAGTTATCCATAAGTCATGCCCAGGTTCTTAAATTTACCTACCCTTAGCTTGAACCACCTCACCTTCCTTCCTTCAAGTCAAACTCCAAATCAATCTTATTTGATTTTCTCCAAACTCAAATCAATGCCACATGATTGAAATCCATTGATTGAAATCCATGATTGAATTCCAATTAAAATTCCAAAACTTCAAAATTTCCTAAGTCCTTTTAATTTTCCTCTTAAGGACTTAGCCTAAATCATATTCAAACCAATTAAAACTCATAAAATTTTCTCATAACTGATTTATATTCTCATTTATATTCACATATATAAGTGAAATATAAAAAAATCAATCAAATCCAAAATCCAAAACTCCAAAATTTTCCAAGTCTTTAGTTTCCACCTTAAGGACTTAGCATAACTCAACTTCAAATCAATTCAAACTCATGAGATTTTCTCATAACTCATTTATATTCTCATTTATATTCACATATATAAATGAAATTCAAAAATAAATCAATCAAATTAAATCCAAATTCAAATTTAAATTTAAAATCCTCCTCTCAAGGACTTAGTCAAATCATCAATCAATTCAAATTCATGGTTTTCTCACAACTCATTTATATTCTCATTTATATTCACATCTATAAATTCAAATCAATCAAGTCAAATTCAAAATTTTAATTCCAAATCTTTCCTAAGACCTTTAAATTTCATCTTAACGACTTAACATAGATCATGATCAAATCACTTCAAATCCTTGATATTTCCTCATAACTCATTTATATTTTCATTCATATTTTAATTTATATTTTCATTTATATTCACATATATAAATGAAATATAAATTCAAACAATCAAAACCAATTTCAAAAATGAAACTCAAATCCATTCAAAATCCAACCTAAGCCTTTCAAGTCAAAATCTTGAACTTAGCCAAACATCAAATCAAGCCAAACTCTTTCTTCTTCATGATTCAATCAACCTACAATCATAAATCAAATATAAATACAAACTTATCACTTAATCAAAACTCAATTCAAAAATCAAGCCAAAATCCATTTCATGTTCACCATTTGAACTTGAAATTATCAAATGAATGAAAACCCATTTGACTTCAAATCACTTGCAAATGGGTTTATTTCAATCATAAGTCCATATACAAGTTCAATCAAACTCAAATCAAGCTTTGACCATTTGACCCACTTAGGCTCACTTGACCCAAGTGTCCTAAAAGAGCCAAATTCTAATCTAACCAAATTGGATTGAATCAAATTCACCTATCATCATGATCAACATCATGAGATGATCAATCACCCAAATTGGGTCAAACTAGGTCAAACCTAAGGGTTGACCAAGTCAACACTTAGCCAAAATGATATCCAACATAGCCAAAATTCACCATAGGCCAAATTGATTGAAACCATTGGTCTAAGTTCATTCATGACCAATGTTTGAACTTGACCAAGTCAACATTTGAGCCTAACCTAGCCCAATTGGCCACTTGACCCAAGTTGACCCAACTTGACCTAAAATTTAAAATGTTAAAACTTGATCTAAGCCAAATTGATTGAAACCAATGGGTCAAGTTCATTCCAAATCACTTATTGAACTTGACCAAAGCCTCAATTGGCCAACTAGACTTAACCTAGCCCAATTGACCTTGAAACCAACTTGACTAAAGGGTCATGTTGAGCCAAATTCAAACTTAGCCAATATTGATTTGGAAAAAAGATACCAATCCACTTCATATGACTAACCAAACATAAATCTACCCTAGCTCAAATAGGTCAAATGGGTCAAATTAGTCAACTTGACCCATTTGACCAAAATGAATTATATGAACCAAATTCAAACCTAAACCAAATTGAATCAAACCAAAGCTACCAAAATATTTTAAATGGTCATGAACTTGACCCAACCCTTGGTTTCACCAATTTGTCCAATTGATCAACTTGACCCAAGTTGATCCATTTTGACCTAAATGGGTCAACATGAGCCAAACCATGCCAAATATACTCCAAAATCCAATGAAACTTGGTCAAGCCTATTTTCTCAACATACCAACATATCCAAATTCAAAAAAAATGACCATTCTACTAGACAAATTTGGTCAAATCCATGGGGAATTTTTGGTCAATTCCTCTTTATACCTACTTGATACCTTCCTCATAAGTCAAGTAAACCCTATGGAGGGTGGTCCACCCAACCCAATGGGTTTGGGTCGGCCCAACCTGACCCAAGGGCCAAACTGAGCGCATGGCTCAAATTGGCCACATGGGAATCATGCTCCCACTCAATTTGAGCACATGGGGAGTTACCATTCCACTCCCTAGCCCAAATCGACCATATGCAAGCCTCTAATTTCTCAAACAGCCCTTTCAATCTTGGAAATTGTATCAAAATGGCAAGTGAAGCTTCAGCCGTCTGATTGCTTAATGGGGAGATATGCTCTCCCTAATTAACTTCAATTCACACAGCCTCATTGTCGATTGAGTAAGGAAGAGTGATAGGAGTCGTTAGAAAGAGTTCCTAAGCTCTCTAGAAGGAGAAAAAAATTTCCATTACTCAGTCTCCCTTAAGCAAAAATAAGGGAGCTCCAAGGATTTGCCAAGTTTCTCCATACACCAAACTAAGTCAATTCCCTTTGGACACTCCCTTAGTGGACTAAGTCAAGTGCACCCAAGCTCTCTTCCAAGTTCTTGAAGCAAGGGGAGATCTAATTCCATCAAAACTGAGCTCAAGCTAAGGAGGGGTTGGTCCATAGAGCTATTCACTCAACCTCAAGTGCTAGAACTTTCACCAAAGCTTGTCTCACGGGAAGCTCTCCTCCAAGAAATCAAGCATCGGTGATCACCTCTGGTGAAGTATGACATTTTTTTATCACTAAACTCAATATGGTGTAGAACTTTGTAAAAGAAATGTTAATGGCATGGGATTTCAACTGTCAGATGTGCTTGTCATTAGGGTTAGATGGTGTGTACAAAATTTCATCCCAATCTGAACTCAATTGAGCTCAAATCAACGCCTAGAACATGGACGGTCTCCATGGATCACAAGCGTTGGTAGGGATGGATCTCTAGCTGTCCATTCGTGCATTTTGGATGGATGGCGAGATCACATTTTATAACTCATTTTATCTGCACGTGGATTAAATCTAGTCATTTGATCCTTGATGAGGCACATAGCTCCATCACCATGCGATGCTACAATGTGATATTTAAGTAGCCACTCGAGCTTATCGTGTAAAGGTAAGCCACGCTCTCTTGCATGTCACACCATAGGGATTAGGGAATTAATTAAGGTTTAAATAATTCCTAATTAATTACCTGAACTTCAAAAATTTATATATCCACCTATAAAAATGAAAAAAATTTTGAGGTAAATTGCCACTAAAAGATAAGTCAACCTAGAATATGCTAAAATTGGTTTTAATGGATTTTGAATAGTGTCTTTCTCTAATTTTGGGTTTTATTAGAAATATTAATTTCTAATTACTCCCTAATTAATCCATTAATCTCAAACTTCTTGAGTGTATTTTGGGGATGACTTCTCCCCTAATTTTTTTAGGATTTATGGTGGCTTAATTGGGAAATTTCTATTCCTTAAACTCTCTTTTATTTATTAATCCTCTTTTAATTAAGGGCTAATTCACTAATTACCCTCTTAATTAATTTAAATTATAAAACTTTCCATAACTTAATTAATACTTGGAATAAATTAGTGTTCAAAACTAAGTTTAATTAAGAAAATCAAAACTCAACTCATATGTGAGGGATGTTTTGAAATTACTTAATTTAAATCCCTTAGCTTAATTAATCATTAATAATGAGCCAAATTTCATTAGGTCTATTTCTTCCTAGGTGCATTGCAAATTTAAATTTATTGTGAGATTTTCTATCATCTCATTGGTTTATAATTATTTGATTAACTATGCTAAGGTAGTGTAGGTAAGGATAATTAACATGTTTAATTCATACCTTAACAATATTAAATGAATCTAATCATCTAAAATTAAAAAAAATGTCAAAAATGGGTTATGGGAAAACTCAACCCACATTTTAAAATTAAATTAAATTCAAGATCAAACAAAAATCATATTAACTAAACTTTGATTTACTTTAAGCTTTCTTATTTCATAAGATTGTCTTTAGTATTTAATTAAAGTGAATGTGTTTATATACTTTCATTGCATTAGTTCTTCCCCAACATGCTAAATATGTGTCATATGGTTTTATGCATCCATGCTTTTCAAAAATCAAATTTAAAAGTGAAAATATTTCTTTTATGTCAAATTGCATGTGTTGACTAAATTAAGAATATGAGTGGCTATTATCACTACTAAATTTAAATTATTTTCAAGATATATGAATCAATTATAAAAATGAAAGTATGTTACTTATATATTATTTATAATTTTGTATGTGAGTAAAATATAAGGATGTGCTTAGTGTAGGTCTTCCCTCTCCTCTCCTTTAGTATAATTTTGAATAGGATTTGGCAAGGTGTATGGTTCATTTGAAAAGAACCTAACACTTGCCTATTTCCATATCCTATTCATTCCTATACACTCACTTAAGAAGGATGCCTATGCTTGCACATGTAGATTGCATAAACAAAAAATATCAACGAACACCAACTTTTGCATTCTTTCTTTTCCTTTCATTTCTTTTATACACATGCTTGTATTTAAGGAAAGTAGTATATTAGTCTGACAACCCAAGGTTGCAGGCTTTAAGTAATAAGTTGTACCACCTATTGACATTCTCACTTATGTCTTCATGTGAAAGTTTGATAAGAAACCCCTTTGCTTTAATGAATAATATCATAAACTTTCAAATTTTCTTAAATTACTTAGCATACATCATAAAGTGTGTTAAGCATCCCAATTTGTATGTATATATATGTTTAGAACTCATTCATATGCATGTTATACATGTTGGGAAAGAAATGTATATTTTGTGAATTTAGTTCATTTTACTTAATATTAAAATACTTTCTTTTGAATAGGTTTGTTTAGAGTTCATCTAAACTTAGGATTAATTAAATATTCACTAAACAAAACTAAAATATGAATCTTCTTTAGAAATTACTTAGGTTAGGGAATGAAATAGAAGTTCTCTTCTCTTTCCCTCTCTTTATAACTTAGTAATTAATCGTAGGATTCACTTGAACCCAATAAAAATATGAAATAAAATCAACCTAAAATAATTAAATAACTTAAATGAAATCCTCCTCTAAGTTGAACATTCTTCATACTTAAAAAATTCTAACTTAAAGTCATAGCTAAGCATACCACACAAACGTCCAAAGCACACACATTAAGCTAAGTCACCACTTCTAGC
The DNA here is from genome assembly GCA_021442155.1 of Cymbidium sinense. Classification (NCBI taxonomy): domain Eukaryota; kingdom Viridiplantae; phylum Streptophyta; class Magnoliopsida; order Asparagales; family Orchidaceae; genus Cymbidium; species Cymbidium sinense. The sequence goes on along the minus strand of CM038218.1, from coordinate 78,053,091 downwards.
TTTAGGTTAGGGCGGTCTATAGTTTGATGCTTACTTTTGTTTTATGATATATGTTTCAGTCTGGATGTTAGGATGTATGTGCATAGAATGAATGGTAGGGTGACCTTAGTCTAACCATTGTCTTCTGTAGAGGAATATGCTTAAGGGGTGTTGTAATAAATATATAAATACTTGTGTGGGTGCTTATACTAAGCATAATCCAATAGGCTAGGTGAACTTAGTCACCCATGTGTGGGGTGATAAGTCCAATATACATGCTTGAGATTTGTATGATTTATTTTAGCTAATCTCTATTTTGCAGGTGTTATTTAGATTTTCATTTTTTTTTCCTTTTCATGTAGTTCTTGCAATTAGGAATTTGGAATACTTGTTATGGGAATTAGGATGAGCATTGGTAATAAGATCTCATCTTATGCATCATGTGAAGCCTTTGGAGTATCCACATTCCAACCATCCAAAAGAAGGAAGCAAAGAAGAAAGAAGAAAAGAAGAACAAAGAAGAAAAGAAGAATGGAGAAATGAAGTGTGAAGACCCCCATAACAATGAGTTCCTTGCTTAAATATATTTAGTTAATTTTAATCTAGGTTGTATAAGAGTATTTAGCTTTAATTTGTTTTGAATTTTGTGCGTGGTACCCACCACAATGACATCTTATTCATTTGTGATTAGCTTTATAAATTGATTAACGATTTGTTTAGCTTGTGCATTAAGTGGCATCCTTTTCCTAGTTTCTTTCTTACTTTATGTATGACCTGGATATGGATTAAACTCTTAAGAAAAAATAAATCTTTTATCAAATTTAACAATTCAAAACTAAAAATAAAGAACTCATAACCTCACCTAAAACGTAGGCTAAAATTCAAGATAAAAGAATTAGCAACCCTTTAGCTAGATGAGCACTTCTTTTATAACATCATGCATAAATTTATATTATTTTTACTCTTAATTTGAGGGCTTTCACCTTTCGAGAAACTTGCCTTGACCTTTGAGAGCCATGGTGGAAACACACCTCCTCCCTTCTCATTGATTTTATAATCTTATTTATGCATTATGCATATGAATCCTAGCTTGAGTCAAAATGATTGTCCAAAAATAAAATAAAATGAAATCAATTGCATTAAATTTAGTCATTTGAAGCATACCCTTACATGATCTAGTCTCTTTTAGGAAGTGAGTTTAAGAACTTAGTCTTTTAAATAAATACGCTAAATATCTTACATAAAGCATATGACTTACATGAATTTAAAAGCTAGGAGTTATTTGGCACCACCCCAGTAGTTATAAGTCTAACTTGGGTTTTATCCTCTCTTGTAGAAACTAATTTAATTTTAGATTTAGGTTCTTTCAACCCTCAAAGCTCCCTTTAAGTTATGAGGTTGCTTCTCCCCTTGTGGGCCATAATAAATTCTCACTCACCTCTTAGGCATTTCTCTAATCTTGTGTTATGGAATCATAATCCCTAAATTTCTAATAAAAATTCAATTCAAATAAATTAAATCAATTTCAAAATGTAAAGCTTAACCGATAGTTTGAGATGCTTGCTAGGTTTCCTAGCATCATCAATCTCTACTTATCTTCCACTTCATAATAACTCCCTCTCTTTGATCAATCTCATTTGATCTTCCAAAATATACCAATGTCGATAGTCCTACAATGAAATCTTTGGAGATAATGATCATTTATCTTAATCAAGAGTATTCTAAGAGATCTCATTTCTTAAGATTAACTATGGGGCTTGCGAAACTTCAAACCCAATTTTAAATAAACCTTACTTTACTTGTAAAGTAGGGAAGAATGTTTTGTACACATACCATTGTCCTTAGGGAGTCCTTTGTTGAGGATTAAGTTCATTATAAGATGGTGACTTATATCTTTCGAGATAGTACACCTCCTCTCTATGTCATACCTGATCACCCTCAATAAGAACATCTGTGGATCTATGTGGTGTCAAAAAGCATACAGAGAAAGTAGATGTATATTTCCATCCTCATTTCTATCCTGCATAGAGTGAAGATGGAAGTATATATCTTATTCTTCAAAAAAGAAATTGATATGAAAATTTTCACCACAATCCTTTAGATCAATTTGGGTTAGGTTGGGGTCAATTTGACCAATTGATTTGGGCTCAATCATGACTTTTGGTCAAGTTCAATAAATGATTTGGAATGAACTTGAGCCATTAGTTATCAATTTGGATCAAATCATGATTTGACCCATTTTGGTCTCTTAGGCCAATTTGGGTCAACTTAGGTCAAATGGTCAATTGGACTTGGTTTAGCTCAACTGAGGGTTTGGTCATGTTCAATCATTAATTATGAGTTAGTTTGGATCAAAGGTTTCAATCAATTTGATATATGGTGGCTTTTGGCTTGTTTAGGATTCATTTGGGCTAAAGGTTGACTTGGTTTAACCATATTCAAGGTAGTTAATCACCTTAGGATGATTGTTCATCATGATATGAGGTTTGAAAGGGCTTAGTTCAATCCAATTTGGGTTGGATTGGCTCAAAAAAGATATTTTAGGTCACTTTGGGTCAAGTAGACCTAAATGGGTCAATTGGTTAGGTTTTGGCTTGATTAAAATTTAATTGAACTCACATATGAGCTATGATGAACATATAAATCCAATTGCAATTAGTTTGGAGTCAAATGAATTTTGGTTCATATGATAATTTCAAGTCAAAGGGGTCATCATGGGCTTGACTTGGATTTGGTTTTGATAATTATAGTTTGTGTTTATATTTGGAACAATGATTGAAGAAATAATTGAATCATGAGGAAATATATGGGTTTTGAATTTATTTGGGTATCATTTTAGCCAATTTGGCTAAAAGGTTAAAATTGGAAATTTGATTTGATTTGGGTTTGCTTTGGCCACTTGGATCTATATTTCATTTATATTTGTGAATATAAATGATTCATGAAAAAATCACTTGAGTTTGGAGTGACTTGGAAATTTGACCAAATTTAAGGATGTAGGTCAAAAGGGCTTAAGTAGAGATTTGGCTTAATTTATTTTTTATCATTGGAGGGTGGGATTCATTTAAATTTGTGAATATAAATGAAGTAATGATTGATTTATAAAAAATGAGTTGATTTGGATTGAGATTTGATTAAGCTTATGGAGGTGGGTCCATATGGCTTAAGAAAGGTCTTGATTTGGTTTGATTTAGTTTGCTTTAATTTGAATGTTTTAAATTAAGATTTTATTTATACTTATGAATATAAATAAAGGAATGATTGATTTATAAAGAAATCAATCAATTTTGATTTTGTTTAAAAGGAGTTTCTAAGCATTGGTTCATATGGCTTAGGAGGGTTTTAGTTTGAATTTAATCATGGGTTCAATCATTTAGTTGGGATTTGGAATTTGGGTTGGGATTTGATTTGAGATTGAATTTGATATTTGATAAAATCAATTGAATTGGGGTTGATTTGAATTTGGTTAAGGCTATGTCCATAAAATAAAATCAAAGGGCTTAGGAAGAGATTTGGAATTTGAATTTAATCATGGGTTTCAATCATTTTGAGTTGGATTTGATTTGGAATTTGTGAGAAAGGAAGCAAGGATTGGTTTTAAGGCTATAGGGTAGGCAAGTCTCCCTAAATGCCTAAGGCATGACCTATTCTCATGGTTAATCATTCTAAGTCTCTAGCAGGTTAAGTGTTCACAATTACTAGAGCAAGCATCCTAGATCTATGATGAGGAAGTGAGGCTCACTCCCAACATCTTATCTTTGAAATCTTTAGAGACAATAATTACCTACTTTAATCGAGTATTCTAAAGAACTCATTCTCCTTGGGATGTAATTAACTATGGGGCTGGAACTTACAACCCAATTTAAATAAACCCTACTTTATTCATCCATATAAAATAGGGAAAAAACCTCTAGTATATTCGAAGACCCATCATGCCTTAGGAGTCCTTATTAGATAATTAGGTCCATTGTAGGGTAGTCACTTCTATCTTTCAAGATAGTGCACTATTTCTTAATGTTGTACTCGATCACCTCAATAAGTATACCATCATATCAACATGGTGTCTCCCATATACATACATATTTAAAAATAAACACCGCGTATTCTTTTATTCTTTTTTCTGTTGTGTTTAGATTAGATTAAAATAACATGTTTTTTTTTTAGTTTCTTATAAGTTTGATGCTTTAATGTGTGGCGAATGCGATTAGGCCCTTATGATAAAATTAAATTTTCTACCCCAATTAATAACTCATAATTAAAATTTAAAATAACTCATAACCTCACCATAAAGCCTAATTTTTAAATAAGATAATTAAAAGATTTAGCAATCCCTCGACTTAATGGTTGAATGTCTCACAACATACATACATATTCTTTCTCTCTTGAACATGAAGGATCTCCATCCTTATGGTGGGGAATGCTTGACTTTGAGGGCATCCCTTGTGGTGGAGAATACCTTCTTCAGCTGATTTGGCCCATAACCTATTTTCATCATGCATATAGGCATCAAAATCCTAAAGCCTTTGTCAAAATCAAGTGTCAAAATTGAAATAAAATTTGAAAATATTTTACATTTGTAGATTAAGTCATTACTCACTCATGTTATAGTCTCTTAGAGCGGTTTAGAACTTTAGTTTCTTTCCAATTAAATAATATCTCAACTATCTTACAATACATAAGACCAGACTACATAGTTCTAAATCATATGAGGTGTTAGCTGGCATCCACTCCAGGCAGTTGTAAGTCCAGAAGTCGGACGGTTTATCCTCTCTTGTGTAGGTAAACCATTATGTCCATCTCTCGCTTAGATTTAGGTTTTGCTTTAGCTTATGCTAAAGCTCCTTAAATTTAGGATCAGAGGTTGTTATTTTCTACGAGCTATAAGCATAAATCCTCACCTCTTAGGTATTTTCACAATCTTATGTTGATGGATTATAAGCCTTAGCAATCTAATAAGATGTCAACTCAAACAAATAATTTTCTTCAATTTCAAATACATAAAGCCCAACCATATGATAGATTAGAATGCTCACTAAGTTTCCTAGTATCATGAGTATTTTCTACTTATTCCCTTTGGCTTCCGAAAATAAGCCTTCTCCTTGAACAATCTCACTTGATTTTCCAATATAACTAATTTATTGATAGTAGCTTGAAATCTTTGGACCCTAATTTTAGAGTATTCTTAGAATTCTCATTTCTTATGATGTAATTAACTATAGGAACTTAAACGACTTAAAATAAACTCTGTTTTATATTTTCATGTAAAGTAGGAGAAAAATCTCCCGTATATTTGAAGACTCATCATGTCTTAGGAGTCTTTATTAGGTGATTAATTTTATTGAAGGGTGCCTCTATCTTTGAGATAGATACATCATATCTTCCAATCTTCTGTACACTCGGATATGCGTCGTGGACCATATATATATCGAAAATAAACACCACATGAAAATTGAAGGAATGCCCTAGTTCTTCAAGTGAGTGCAAGTGAGTGTCGAGCCCTTGTGCATTCAACGTAGAAATTTCTTTCTTACCTGCTTCAATATAAGTTAATAATTGACTGTTTGATTGCTTTCTCAGAGGCATCATCAAATTGCATTACAGATTCCTCATCCTCGCTTACAGATTCTGGGTGGCTCTAACTTCTCTTTAGTCTTGAAGATGAAAAAGGCTTTCATCTAAAGAAAAATTTGAATACCAACATTATCACATGGACCTTCATTTTCAGAACTCAAACTAGAAGATGCTTCTAGAGGTGTTTCTGCTCAAAAAAGATTAAAGTCCAGGTCATCCTCTTCTTCGTCTTCTTGAACTTCCGTATGCATTATTATCATCCATGAACACAATGTTTCAGTTAAAACTTGGGTTGAATTGATGAAGATTCTCTTGGTGATGTCTCTTCCTTGATGGCTTAGGAGTAGCGGAAGCGAGAGTTCGGCTACGACAGCTTCGATCCAAGGGAAGGAGGATTGAATCCTGTAGTAGGGACGGGGCAGCAATGGCTCGTTCGGACAGCAAGGAGAAAGAAATGGGAGTTTCCAAAAATGAGGTCTTCGATTGAGAGAGGATCGGTGCAGCATGGAGGGAAGGTGGTCTTGCTTTTTTGATCTTTAGAACATACGAGAGGAGGTTCGATTTTCTATTCGTTCGCAGTAGGGATAAGATAAGACCTAATTAAGTGGGGTGGTATGGGATGAATGATGTGATAGCCTATTACTGGTTGAATGGGAGGTGGATGTATAGGAATGAGCTTCAATTTCTGCTGATTAGCACAATTAGAGGATATGGGTTTTAACATGTATTAACTTATTTTAAGTGAGGCAATTTTATTAAATTAAATACCTATTCTAAATAATTTCAACATTTGGATCAGCAGTGCAATCCGTTTCGATCATGAATTTGTTCGGCGTCCAATCGGATCAATTTTGGTTCAAAATCGCGATTATCTAACGATTGACATTTGTAACTTTATGCGATAACGTGGTAGTCTTTTGATAGGTTTTGCATTTTAAGCTTCGATCAATTTCATGAGCGGAGGTTGTTTGGCATCGCCTCCACTCGGATCGCGTAAACCGTAGCGGATTTCCTTCTTGATTGATCGATCGTCGAATTGGGCAATATGTATATTTTGATCAATTTTGACGTTCTGAATGTGATGGCAAAAAGTTAGTTCAACAATCGAGGTTATTACGATTGATTTAATGTCAGTGTATTTTACACTTGTGTACTTTGAAATTTGGCTTGTGAGCTCGACTTAACTGATGAAACATGCATGGAGGTCAACATTGGTATTCTTTTTTTTTCTTTTTTTTTTCATCTATGCAACACAAGATCATATAACCATTGATATTCTTCTTATTAATATAAAACTGCAATACAATTTTTATCTATGTTTGCTTTTCAATATATTCTAACTATATACAATTAAAAAAAATATGGAAGTTGTTCTTAGTCATGTCTTGAACATAGAAACTTCTATATTATTAAGTATATTTTAATGCAACCTACCTATCTTAAGTCACTCAACATTTGCAAGTATAAATGTAGGGACGTGCACACTAACCGACATTATTCTTTTGATTGCCCTGCCACTAGAAAGCTCTTGCCACAAGTTTCATAATTATGGTGCTTAGATATTAATAATTCCTCTCTACATGGACATCTCTATGAAGATGTATATATGTCACAATGGCCTTATTTTGTTGGCCATCATTGCCCTCTTATTTTTGAAAACTTAATGAAGCTTGGGCTAAAACCAAGCCTTATGTGCATGATATCATGAACTTCATCATTTTATAATTTTCACTAGATTTAACCACTCTCATCCTATCATGATCATATTTTAGTCTTCAACTATAGTAACCAACCAATATATCTTTTTTTTTGTATATTTTGAATATATTATTGTCATAAGCGGTAATGATATCCTAGTTATTATAAGATTTGCAATTATAATTGCTCAAGAGTTATCTTTCAAAGATATTGGTAATCTCTATTACTTCCTCAATGTAAAGGTTATCCCGCACATCCAAGTATATGGCACCATATTATAAGCTTTCTTGCTCACACTAAAATAATAAAATCTGAATTGATACTCAAGCCACCTCTTATAAGACTTATCCTAACAATCCAATTCGGCTCTATTTGCATAGATCAAACTAACAATAAAACAATCATTGGTAGCATGAAGTATGAAGTAGTCATCCTTATATGACTTGATATTGACCGACCGCTAATCATTATGCATCTATCAAGCATCATCTTTGCTATTTATGTGTTGTATTTGGATATGAAATTCTTCTACATTATCATTCTTCACTATCTTTACATGATTCTTGGATGCTAATTGAGCTGGTAATGAAAGATTATTACTATTTTTCTTGTGCACTCATCCATTATCTTGGACATACTTCTGTCTCATAGCTTAAGAAGCAATATACTATATCATCAATACAAATAGATTATAGATTTATCTCAACTATTGTTAATGAACTCAACTTGGTCTACTCTACCTTGTGAACTTGAAATAAATTTCAAAATGACTTGTTACCAATCATAAAACATTAATTTAATAGATTGGTGATCTAACTTAGTGTTTCACTTGTGTATGAAGATAATTGTCATTATTTCCCACTTCATCTATTTCCAAATAATGTGCTTTGAGTTTCTCATATTTCATTTGAGGATGAAATAGTTGATACTTTCACAAAATCTCTCTTTTGAACTCAATTTCTATCACCAATGAAGAAGATTGAATTCCATCGAGCCTCCATCTTACATTGGCATAAAGAGATTTTAATAAAAATGATGATTGTGACTTCCTATTTTACAAGTTATGAGCTATATATATATATTTTCTAGTTAGTCATGGTTTATAAATCTCTTCATATTTCTATGTAAATAAGGACCAATCTCGTTGAAAATAATATAACTATTTTATATTTCATATTTCTTCTACATGAGTGCAATAATATTGAGAGATGTTTTATTTATATGATTTTCCCTTAAATTTGAAAAGTAATTTTTAGCTTAATTGATCCCTCATGATTGAACAATCTAACTAGATGAAACAGTTATATCTTGTGTAACCAAATTGAACTTTGGAGAGCTTATTTATTTATTTAGAAATGACCACCCAACTTAACATATGATAATATTCACATATCTTTAGGATTTAGTGCATCAAGACTATTATACGAGGTGAATCGTGCATGTTTAAAGTTAAATCAAGGATTTATTTGCGTGTCTTTTTATAAAAATGGCTGTATAGGTTTTATGTTGATTATGATGGAGATTCCAATATAAAGAATTTGCTCGATACAAAAGAGATCATAAAATCATGCATATATATACTCTCATGTTGAATAAACTCTTATGTTAAAATACACCACCAAATAATTACAATTTATTGAAGACAAATTGAGAAAGAAAATGCTGCATGAATAAATGAGCTCAGTAAGGTATTTAATTTTTTTAATCATGTATGAAAGTGGAAAATCATGATTCTTACACAAATAAGAAGCTGACATACGATTAGAGAGGGAAGAGTGTAATAGAAGTGTTAGTTCGTTTACGTGGTAGTTAAATTACCAATTAATCAATCTATTAATTTTATGACAATTTTATTTTGAAAATAAAATCTAAATAAACAAATTTTAATGTATAAATATTATAATATTCATTAATTTTGTATATTATATATATACAGACACAAAATCCTAATAGTATTTGCTTGATGCACTTATAATTAAATTGGTAATTATAAATATATCAATTATTACTTCTTCATTTACTTCGTCTGAATTCTCATATTTAAGAATCATCGCAGTATAGTATAAAATATAAAACTCAAATTTAGAACATTAGAGAATCAGTTTGTTCTTTTAATTAATGGGCCACAGATCTTTTTGTTAAGTTATTTTTAATTTTTCTTTATTTGATTGTTGTCCTATGCTAAGATAGCTTTACATAATTTTGAACAGAGACTTCACTAAATAGTTGATAGCTTTGATAAGAGGCAATGGATTAGTAATCGGGAGCTCTTCCATATGCTAACAAAAAAAAAAAACTCATTAAAAATTATGATTAAATTCTCTTAATGGCTAACAATTTAGGGAACCGATTTTTGGCATTTACTAGGGAAGGTCACCTATGCGATCCCAACAATGATGATCAAAGTAATTTGAATTTTGATTCATATGATATCGTCATTTGACCATTTGAATTTAACTTTTGATTAATTAACAACAAAGAATCTTTATCTTCATTTTACATTATCTATTTTGAAGGTACATTTGGACCTGTTGGATTGGATGATATCATAACCATGAAACTAATACTTTATGAAATTCTCTCGAGATTTCTCATATGCAGATTTAGAAAGAAAAAGTCTATGTTGCCTTTCTCAATCTTAAAAAGTATTCATCTATTTATGAGTAGAGTAACTTTAAAAAAGTATCGTTGTTAGCCCCGTGAACATATCTAGTCCTCTGCATAATGCAGACGGATGATCAATAAGATTACTATCACTTTATGCAAAACTAGACATTTGAGTCCAAGGACTGGGCTTCTTCCGGTATATAGAAATGCCTTTCATGTACTTAGAGAGAATGAAATTATGTAATAGAAAATTAAAAATTTGCCCTTTTTTTACCCGCACAACTTGCACTTCCATTTCTTTTAATCTCTAACAATAATCTACTTGTAATACGTCTTTTGAATAGTTTTAACCGATTAATATCATATAATATGTCATAAAAGCTCAATATATCATCAAATTACAGCATGGTAAAACAATATGAAGCAATTACTGGTTAAAATGCTAAACAAACAAAATAAAAATAAAAATTGAACTAATGACTAAATCACGTTAAATGGGGAAGCCTCATAACTTTCTTGTAAAGAAGATATTACTTAGCGCAATAATCAAATATTATTACATGCTAATAGGCTCACTTTTTATTATATTCTTGTAATATTGTCTCTTTAGCATCTATCATCGATGATTAATATTTTGTTGTGACATCCTATATTGTTTGGGCCCTGATGTGGGCGATCTTTAATTTTGTAGGCAAAGTCTCACTTTTTTTTCTTTCGCAATACTTTCGATTCTAATCATCTTCTCGATCAATGGATCCATGTTGTTTGAGCAGCGTGGGCGATCTTTAATTCTGTAGGCTCATTAGCCTCGACTTCTGGCTTAACCTCTCAATCTTCTGTTTTAACAACTTCGAACCTTTAAGGTTAGGCTTCAACTTCTTCGGGAAGCCACGGTGATTACAGAGTGATGAATTTTGAACAGTGCTTGGTGAACGATTGATGAAAAGGGAGATAGAATTGAGCGGATTCCCTGCAATTTTTAGTCATTATTCTAAATAAATTATCTACCTTTCATTTGAATTAAATCAAGTGAAGGAAACTGAAATGAAATGTATGTTTTCTTTTGATATGCTTATTGACGGTGTAATATGAAGGAAAATAAAAATAGGAGGTAAGTTAAATGTAATGTAGTCCCTTCCGAATTTTCTCTTAAAGTTCACTGCAAAGTTAACTATAAGGATAAATTTGAGTTAAAATAAAAGAAGATCAATTACAAGTTGATTTTAGAGGTTAAACTTTTGTCTGACAATTTTTTTTCTTTTTAAAATTTGGATATATCATTTCTCTTTTAAAAGAATTTATTATTTATTAAATTTGGTATTCAGCTTATTATTCTGTCATTTAATTACTATGAAACTGTCTATAATGTCTAAATATTTGGCGTGAAGCTATGCTTCAATTTGTGTCTAATGATTTATACATGAATAAATTTAGGATTAAAAAAATATATATTCAACCTATTAATCTGTTAAACTTCGAAAACAATTTATTCACGAAATTAATAATTGCAATATCATCATGACATAAAATATTATTTATAACCTTTTTATTTTTAAAGGAAATTTTTGGTCTAATAGTTTTGGTTGACAACTATTTATTCTTGGTTACATTGTTTAAAATTTGTAATCTTTTAGTCCAAATAAAACTCTAAAAGAAATTTAAAATATTTAATCTACCAAAATATCATTCTCTCTCTCTCTCTGCTTAACAAAATAATATATTACAAATAGGCAATGATTACATTTATATCTTCAATAATTAAATCATCATTCTCTCTCTCTCTCTTCTCTCTTTAACAAAATAATCAGTTACAAATGAGATTACATTTAAATTTTGAATAATTAAAATCATCATTCTCTCTCTCTCTCTTTGCTTAACAAAATAATCAGTTACAAATAGGCAATGATTACATTTAAATCTTCAATAATTAAATCATCATTCTCTCTCTCTCTCTCTCTCTATCTATCTATCTCTCTCTCTCTCTCTCTCTCTCTCTCTCTCTCTCTGCTTAACAAAATAATCAGTTACAAATAGGCAATGATTACATTTAAATTTTGAATAATTAAAATCATCATTTTAAGTGTTCTCATCAAAGCAATAATAATAAAATTTATAAAGTCAATGCTTCTAAATATTTTAATAATAAGATCATCCAATACGATGATAATATTCAAATTTGAATAACCCCATTTTTTAAATTTTTTTTTTTTTATATGTTCAAATTTTGTGTAAAGAAATACATCACACACATATAAAGCAACAATAAATCAATTCAACTCTCATCAAATCCAAATTTTGATGTAATTTAGGCATTTAAATTTCAAAGCATTATTTAAAAAATTTTAGTTAAAATTGTTAAAATATTACTTCAAAATTATAAAATTTTATTCATTTTGCACATGAAATTGAATAAAATATATTAAAGTTTAGAATTTAAAATTTGTGTTTAACGATTATGATGATCTGATCATTATTTGTTATTGTTTTCTCTTTTTTACTCTTTTTAATTATTTTATTATTGTCATCGTATAATTGTCATAATCATAATTATCGTTTGATTATTATTTGATCGTTATTTACTTACTAATTTTGTTCATTGCCGATATTTAAATAACGCTTATATCTATCAATATTACTTTTGATGCGTTACTATTTTCTTATTATTACGAATCATTTGTAATCTTAATATTGTATATTTTTGTTCGTATATTATAAGTGAAGAAATAGATTTTTATAATCTTAATTATAATTATATTTTTTTTATCTATTTATTTTATTTATTTAATAAAATCTCAAATTATAATAAAATTAAACAAATAAAGCATGGATATTTCCTTCCATTCATGAGAAGACAGATTGTTAACAAAATATGAACATTCCTTGAAATTGCAGTCCTAGTGCATGCACATAATAACAATTATTGCATTCAACATTTATATTATATATATATATATATATATATATATATATATACATTTTATATATATATATAACTATTTTATATATAATTAAATATTATTATCAGTTTTTTTGATTATTTTTTAAAAGTTTTATAGTAAAAAATTATTTTGAAACTTAAAACTATTTTAATGTGTGACGATAAGAAAATTATTATTTAATTTTTTTAGAAAGAAAATATTTCTAACATTTAATGTTTATATTTATTTAGCATTTTCTAATAACAATTATACACCACATAATTTTATGTATTTACATAACTAACACTTGAATTTTTTAATAATATAATATACGGTATATTTAAACTTTAATATCATATCAAAATATTATTATTATATATATAGTGTGTGTATGTGTGTCATTTTATTATCTCATTCAAAATACATGCATAAAATCTGTATTTTATTTAAGAAAAATTAATATTAGTGTTACACATTATATAAATAAATATTAAATTTTAGATATTAAGAACTGCATGATGTGCATGTAAATTCCAAAAATAAAATGAAAGAGAAAATTTCATTGTGCACTGCATTCTTTTTTTATCATGTAATGATATTAATATAACTGTTTTTTTAAGTTATGATGGGGCAATTTAGCATTACTTTTATGAGAAAATTAATATTTGCAACTTAAGATGCATTATCAGTGATAGAAATTAAAGAATTATAAATTTTTTAACTATAAAGCCTTATAGTGTATATCATTTCATATATTTCTTAAATATTTATATATGTAATATTATAATTTTAATATTTACTTTTATAATATTCTGATGTTTAACTCACATCAAAATATATAACTATGAATGTATATCCTTTTAAATAAGTTAATATTAATTATACTTTAATAATATTTTATTAAATTTAAGAAAAACTATAAAAGTATAAGTATTAAATATATAAATAAAAAAAATTAAAGATCACACCTAATCAATTTCATTTATAAAAAGTTGAATATAAGTGAATTTCATAAAAACCTATGAAATGGCCAAAAAAAAAAAAAAAAGGGGTTGCATTATAAGAGCATTTATTTAATACTTATATTTCCCTCTATCACTATATTCAGCGGAACACTCAGTATAATGGAGTCATCCTTACAGAGCAAGACTGCTTCCGTGGCTTCAAGACTTCAACATTATTAAATTATCCCAATTATATGCTTGAAATATTGTATGTTTAATTGTTTCTATTTACGAATGAGATGCATAAAGAAGTAAAAATGAAAAAGAACGTAAGGCTATATGACTCTATGATTGAGGGCTTCGGCTTCATTATAATGTTGAAAGTTTAACCCCTACATTAATTATTAATTTCTAGCAATCGTGATTAAATATATAGCTAAACATAAAAATATTAATAAGCCAATCGAAAATACATTTGAGATGCAAGTCGTATGGATTCAGTTATCATGAGAATCATACCTCAGATTCCCATCTTCCCAGCTATCATGGTTGGAGCGGTGACTGCCATCAAGATCAATGTTGTTAATCCCATATCACCAAACAGGAGTATCGTCGATTGCTATGATTGTGGGTTTGTATAGAAGTCTTTGCATGAGATTTTTAGATTTTTCCCAACTCAAAGGGCATTGGGGAAACTGCATTGTGATAATGATATAGTAGAGTCATTTGGCGACAATCGGAGACTTTACATCATGTGGAGCCTACTGGACAAGCCACGCAGTCAGAGGACACGGGTCACGTCCTTGTTGGCATGAGATTAATTGAGAGTGAATATAAAAAATACATTTGATTTCACATTGGCTCTTTTGTGAGCTAGAGTTTTCTTAATTTATAAAATCTGACAAACAGTTGCGGGAGATGGATTAATTGAATTTTTCTTTAAGTCTTTTAACTTGATGATTTTTATTTAGTCATTTAACACTTAGTAATTTATTCAATTTTATATTCTAATAATATTTAATTTTGATTATTATTTTTTAAATATTTTTAATCTATCTCAACAATGTTTCTTTAATGTTTATCTTGTCTCTTAATTTAATAATTAGATGGATCTCTTCATACATTCTCGTATTTCATTAAGTTAGAAATATTATGATATTATTCTTAGATTTTTAGGTTTTGTTAGCACTCTTAAGACAAGTAAGCAGATCTTCGACTAAGTTTATGCATTCAACCATGTAGCCCATGGATATAATTTTAGCTTGCTTGCACACTTTTGAGTATTAAATTTAAGTTTTAATCATATTTCATAATATGTGCATGAGTTTAATTGAATCTTAATTAACACCTTCTATTAACTTTGAGCGATGTATTGCAAATCAATGGTGTTAAGTGGTATGTTTCATTCATATCCAATTTTAAATCTTTTGAATGTTTTATAAATTTCATCTAATTTGTTATGGACTATTGTTAGTCGATAATTGAAAGTTTAATCTTATCTCGATAGCTTATATATTTGACTTAGTCCAATTATTGGTCTTGTTACTCATTTAAGATTCAAATATTATTTTTTGACTATTTCATTTTCATTAATTATTAATCTCTATTTTGATGAAATTTTGGCAACCTCCGTCATCCCACATAGGGGGCTACTTCGAGAGTGCTAGAGCCTTCCTACCATGCTTAAGAAAGCATGCATAGTCAGTGTCTTGCGACACTTCTGAGAGTCTTCGCAGAAAGAATGGGCCTTCAAATACTTGTAATTTCAATTCAAATTTTTATTTTTAACTTAGAGTTCATTTTGTGTTAAATTTATTAAGTCTTTTATCAATCTAAATTTCAGCAACCTCCTAGCATCTTTCCCGCGTAGGGGGGCTACTTCGGGAATGCTTTAGCCTTCCCACCATGCTTATGGAAAGCGTGCATGGTAGGTGTCTTGCGACACCGTGACTTAAGAGATTTTATTGCACCTACCGCGCTTATGAAAAGCCTTGCATTGGCCTTTAAACCTATGTAAAAGCATCCGATTTCCTTAACATCTTTGAAGCGAGTACTTAAAAAGAGTAGATATTTGTAATTGCATTGAATAGTAAGTACATGAATTTAATATGCCGGGAAAGCATGTGTGCAGCATTTAAAATGAAATCTCCCAAAGATCATCCCTATGTGTGCATCAGGGGTCTAGAGCCATCCATGCTTAAGAAAGCATACAATGTCTTGAGACACCTACAATGAATGATTTGTTGCACTCTGTGCTTATGAAAAGTGTCGCGATTGAACTGTGAAAGCATCGATTTCTCGACATCTTTGAGCAACATGCAGTACTTATATCTAGCAAATATATGCGGTTGTATTAAAGTGGTAGAAATTTAATATACATTAGACATATATACAAGTGTTTGAAATAAAATTCGGTAGCCTCCATCATCCCCATGTAGTGCATGAGTACTAAAGTCTTTCCACCACGCTTATGGGAAGCGTGCATGATAGGTGTCTTACCTTAAGAAGTCTTTCAAACCCACCACGCTTAAGAAAGCAGCATAGACCTTCAATATCTTCAAATCAAGAGAAATTTGTTACGGTTTCTTATAACCAGCTTTCTGCAAATGAAAGTTCATCCATTCGGATGGTAAATTCAGAAGCTCTTCAATATCCTTGTTGTCATCTACAAGCTCCACCAATTGAGGCATCTTTTTTAAGTTGAGATCCACTAAGAGTTGTATCTTGATGATTTGAGAAATTAAGCCCAACACCAATGAGGCCTCCTCCCTTGAACCAATACAATAATCCTCATGGCTTTTGCGAGTGAGGCAAGAGTGTGGTTTTCATTCCACTTTGTTGACCTCCACATATGTGTCATAAGTCAAGTCAAGCTCACAAATCAAAGGACTCGAGGTGATTGTGTATCGTGCTCAAAATGCAGAAGTCACTAAGAAATGGTCAAAATGGCCTCTAATCAATGACTTAAATCATTTATGTTCATATTGTATAAAACAATAATCAAGCGTCAATCTTGTCGCTTTATGCATATCGAGATTAGGCACTAAAACCAAATGACCGTTCAAAATTGATCAGTTAGCTTCAAAATGTCAAAATCTATCAAGTAAGACTATTCACACTCAATTTGGATGAGTCTTCATGAATGTCGAGTGGTCAAAAGCCGTCTGAGCATTTTGAGTGAAATGGACTCAATTTGACATCGACTTGAACAGCGACCCGTTGTGAAGCGGTCATTGCATCCATCTAAGATTAATATATTGACCATGTGATTTTATCAGCATAAAATTCACATTAAAGTCATTTCCATTTAAAATTAGTTTAAAATCCTATATTATCCTAAATTCAATCAAGTAATTATTGATTTGACTCGGCTAATCCCCTTTTCATCTCTCTCTTCTTTTTCCTTCTCCCCTTTTTCGCCCATTTGACCTTTCTTCATGAAAGAAGAATGTCAAAGCCTCTTTCGTTGAACAACTCTCTCCCAAACCGTTCCTCCAAAATGCATGAAGAGGTACCTCTTTTCCTCCTCTCATCCCAACCAAAGGAGATCTTTCCTCTACTCCCCTAATATGAAAATTTAAAGCTTTCTTCCTCTCCTCCTCAAACCAAAAAAAGATAAGGTAAAACTTCTCCTTTCTTCTTCCTTCTTCTTCCCTTCTTCTTCCTTCCATCTTCTTCTCCTTCTTCTTCCTTCTCCATTTCACTCTTTCCTCATTTCCACAAAAAAAAATTATTTCGTTCTTCCTCACAAAACTAAAATTGCATTATCTCCTTCCTCAATTCACTTGACTCTCCATTTCCTTTGTTCCACCAAAATCAAAAATCCACTCTCCTAGTTCCCTCATTTTCCACCAAAATCAAAATTCACTCTCCAAATCCCCTCATTTTCATCAAAATTGAAAATCAACTTTTAAAAAATCCCATTTTCTAATTCAAATTTCAAATTTCAAATTGGAAAACAGAATGAGGGCAAGTTCTTCTCTAATTTTGATACTTCCTCATTTTCCACCCGTAGCTATGCTTAATGGCTCCTTTTGAGTTATGAATCATAGGGTATGCTTGATTGGGAAAAAAGCCCTTTGTTAGCTAAGGTAGACTTAAATTTCTCTCCTTGACAAACACCATCCAGTCTACAAAGATTTCTGATGACATAACCCATGTGTTTCGATAAGGATCCTTCCGGTTAGGTTGGGTCGACTACCTATTCTAACTAAGTAGACTATGGACCATGGCACCAAACATGATGGAACCATGGGATCTAGATCGGGTGTCATCGTTCCACCAACCATCCAGTTAAATATAATGACTTTCATAAATGAATTTTGAAACTCCACATCTATTACCATGCTCGCTTAAAACTAACACTAGCCTTAATCAAAAGTTCTCTCGCATCATTGAGAGGGTAATTAACTATAGGTGCTTGCTATAGAAACCCAAACCATCTAAAGTCCTCACAAATTGAGGCGAAATCTCAGGTAGTGTCTTATCTACTATTTCATCTCCTTAAAATTACAACACTTTAAATCACTCTCTTCATCGAGAGGTCGGTGGTGAATTTTTGGATTTTGGCGACAGAGAGTTTCTCTTTCCATCTTTATCTTTCTAATCAAATCGAGCTGTAGAAAATATACTAAAAAAATTATAAATCAATTATAAATAAAATCCATATAATTTTTTTTGCTACCTTTACATTTTGAAATTATAGGGTGAAATATTAATTGTTAATTATTAATTTTAATTTTCATTTGTAAAGAGTTTATCTACATAATACTCTTTTCCTTTGTTCAACTTTATTGTGGTAACAACATTCATTTGGTCAACATAATTATCAATGTAGGAGATGCTAGAGCTACTATCCAATTTGGTAGTGTATACTTCCCAATTATCGTTGCTGCAAATAATCCTCTACTTAAAGCACTTGCATATTGTACACACTAACCTATGCAGGAAAGGAGGACAATTGGAATGACCACCACTAGGTTCCTCAAAGAGAGCTTTGTGATTAGGTCATTCTAAGATGCCGGTGATGAAAAGAACTAAGGACATAAAGTTTCAATCATGCCTATGAGTGCAACTACTCGCAAGTTGAACCATTTGCCCGAAGGCACAACGCAAGCCTTCTTCATTTGGAAGCAAGCTAACCCTAGAGCAGAGAAATAAGGAATCCAGTTCTCATTAGCTCACATGGGCCATCTATTACAACCAGCCACAATCAAAAGCTACTATTCTTACCATAATAAATTTGAAATTTTGAAATAGGTGAAAAGGAATAGCTCTACTAGTGATGTTAAGTAATTTTTGGGGCTCAATAGCAGTCATCTACAACCCTTTAGAAGAAACAACCTGAAACTTTATCTACTCAAGTACATAGAGTCTTAGATGTTGTAAAAGAAAAGATCTTATGAATAAATGATATCAAAGGCCAATCATCAGAGAAGCCAATAATGCTCAGTTGTAGAAACTACCATTAGTGGTAGTAAGAACTCAAGAGTGTTACAAACAAGTCATATAATACATGTGTGACACCGAACCATGTTCGAGAATCCGCTACCAAAAGGTCTCGAATAAATAAATAATATATGGAGGCGAAGCTTCGAAGAAGTGGAAAGCAAAGCTTCCTCATTTGGAAGCAAGCTAACCCAAAGGGTGAGAAAGAGAAATCGAGCTGTGCTCAACGACCATTCTTAAAATAATAATAATAATAATAATAAATTGGTGTAATGGAACTAGTGTTCCAACCTATAACAAGTTGATAGCTTATGATGGGTAAAGTGGAACAACTCTAGTCAAATCAAATAGTCCTTCTGGACTCGATAATGTCAGGTTCCAGCTTCTCTAGTGAGGGTACTCTAAACTATATATACAAGAGTGTATTGGGTCCTTAAAGTTGCTAAGGAGAAAGGACTGATGAAAAGAAAATATCAAAGTCCTATCATCAAGGAGGCTAGAGTTGCTTCTCTAAGGAGACCTTCTCCTACAACCCTGAAAAAATGTCAACCAATTCAAGTCACGTACGATGAGCATCGAGGCATGACACTTGGACCACATTTCTAAGAATCCGAAGGTCCAAAAATGTAAGCAAATTTGGAGACCAAAGCCTCGAAGTGAAACTGCTTTAAAGAAAGATAGCAGTGTAACATCTATATTGCACTCTTAGAGATCCACCACAAATAAAACTCATCAAGAATGTATACCTAATAAAAATATCATATACGATGAAATTTCTGATAGTCATCACCTTCAAGAGTCATCCAAGAGATCTTATCACCAACCAGCTCCATATCTTCGAGAGGAGATCAGGCTTGATCGTAGTCCTCTAGAAATTTATTAGAGGGTCGATCGAGATCCTGCCAAGAGGAAGAAGTTGATGTAAAGGATACTCCTTTCAAATGGGACAAAGAATGTCAAGAGCCACGATCAAGAAGTATCTGAATCACTATTCTTGTAGCTCGATCCGAAGCTCTCATCTTATATATACAGAGGAATCTCTAAGTGCTCTGGCATAATAATGAAGAGGAAAGGAGAATCCTCTATACTATATTAGTTGAAGACTAATCGGTGAAAATGCACTATTCTCCAATTGAAGTATTGTTTGGCATTGATTTGTTGTTCAAAATCTACGCCATTATATGTTATCTCATAAAATTACTCTCATTTCAAGGATCGAGTTTGAAGTTCTTGATGACAACGTTGATAAGTCGCATAGCATGATGGGTTGTTCTTATGTTACAATTTGACATTGCATATGTTCCCTAGAAAGGGGTGAAGGGGAAAATTCTAGCACTTCTTTGTTGCCATGATTCATTGCTGGTGATGATCTTCTTGATGAGCAGATCATGTATATATATGAAAAGGAAAAGCAACAAATATGAGAACTATATTTTGATGGAGCTTCATCCATCAAATATACTCACCCTCAAATCTCTCAAAGGCTCAAGCTGGCATTGGCTCATCTTGATTACGCCAGAGGTTGGTATAATAAGGCACTCCTACATGTTAACTGAGCCACAAACTAACAATGAAGTAGAATATGAAGCGTTGGTGGAAGGTCTGGAGGAAGTCATCTCTATGGGAGATTCTACAAGTTTATGGCAATTCACTCATCATTAATCAATTGTTGGGTATTTATAAAATCAACAAACTTGAATTGGCTCACTATCACAAACGAGTTCTTTAGCTTATGAAGTAAATTTTAAATATCATTATAACTTAGGTTTCTCGATTCAAGAATAGCAAAGCTGATTTCCTGGCTAAGTTAGCTAAAGAGATGGCAAGTATGGGCGACAATAGTTTTATACTAATTAGTGTTTGCACTCGTTGGGTCAGAGCCCAATAAATCAAAAAAATTAAAGGGTCATCAAATGCAAGCGATGCAACTCACGTTGCTCCTCACACTCCCTTACAAATTGCTCATCGAAATCAAAGATGAAACTCAGACTATTCAAGAGACAAGACCTCAATCTAAAGAAACTCTAACACTAGAAAGTGAAATCCTTACAGTAGAAGAGCAAGAAGATTGGAGACAACACTTCATCGACTACTTTAAGGAAAGAAAAGAAAGCATTAAGCCAATGGATGCATGAGAATAGGGTTTGACTATATGCTTATATTGGCAATACCTTATATCATGATCCTTTGAGCAGTGTTCTATGTTTGGGAATAGAAGAAGCCAACAATATAATATGTTGACAATGAGCCAGCCTTCAAAAGCACTAAAATTTATAGATTTGCTGATTGACATAAGATTGATTGGTGATATTCGTCAATTTATAATCAGAGAATAAATGGCTTGGTTGAGGCTTTCAATAAAATACTAGTCAAGCAACTTAAAAAAATCTTTACAAGAATTAAAAGGGAGTGATATACCAAGCTTGTTGAAGCTTTATGGGCTTCGCACCATACTCACAAAATCCACTCATTATGAGCTAGTATTTGGAGTTGAAGCAGTTTTTCCAATTGAAGTTGAACTACCATCACTCCGAGAAGCCATTTAACACAATCTCACTTAAGATGAGAATGTCCGTCCACATATAGAAGAGCTTAATGCTTGATAAAGTAAGGCTCTAAGCTCCATAAAATTTAGAAGTCTACCGAGCGAGGACGTCCAAAGCATTCGATCATACAGTACGTCCTCAAGATTTTTAAGAAGGAGAACTGGTTATGGTGTTAAGAAGATTAATTATTCCTCACTGTCATTATATGTGTAAGGTTTGCTTGGAAATTCTCTTGTAATATAAGAATATATTTTTGAAATGAAGCAAAAATCCCCCTATCAGATAGGGGGTATTTTTTAAATTTATAGCAAAATATCGTCTCCTTGTGAAACAGGACCTTTCTATTGTATTTGGGTTGACATCGCTGGCAAAGATCCCCATATACATATTCAAATTATGTATTCAAGTTCACAAGTCTCAAACTTACCTACCAAAAAGAGAAATTTTCAAGTCTGTAAACTATAATAAATCAAGTTGGAAACACATCTTCCATTCATACATCAAATCTAGGGCTTGAGTGGGTGCATAAGGTCGGACTCAATAAACCTAAATATGGTCGAGTCATTGATAGATCTACTTACTCAACATGCCACAAAGGCCGCAGTAAGTGATCCCCCATCTCATTAGCTCGATGATAAAATCCTCCATCAATTGCTTAAGTCCAATACTCAAGTAGGTGCATGGGTCAACAAGCCCAAATATGCTGATTTGCTTTCCGCTCAATACGCAAAGGTCGTAGTGGGATCCCCTACTTTGTTAGTTCAAAACAAAAGCATCCAAATCTTCAAATCCCTCCAATTTGGTGAGTTCAAGTGGTCCAGACTGGGAAATCATCCCTAATGGTCGTAAGGTCATTTTTTTCAAAATCCAATAAAAAGATCCTCACTCGAGAAAGTACTAAACCGAGTTTGGTATCAGTATCAAATGAGAAATGTCAACTCCTTCAACAAATTTGTTAAAGCAAAAAGCATAGACCAAAGGAAACTCTTCCTCGAGTCCAACCAAGCAAAACAAATGACCAGGAAGTCACCCCAATGTTCATACAAAGTCAAAGGTGAACTAAAGGATTGATGTCATCAACATGCGTTCTGGCATAAAGCAGGTGATGATTCTTCACACAACACAAGCTCTAGCTGGGTCACCGCATACATCCTTCTATAAGCGAAAGTTGAAGCGAAGATAATGTTGTATCACCTGACAAGTCTCCATGACAATTTAGGACTTTCCTCCATCAAATCCGTCAAGGCATGAAGCCAGGATAAAAGGAGACACAAGATACAAATCCTCGAGATGAAATCTTCAACAAGTCCGTCAAAGCATTAAGCATAGAACCGAATACATTCTCATCTCATCAACTCCAGTCCTGAGGCCGCCGGATAGGAGGAAAATTTAAATTTCAAATTTTTGAATCTTCAATAAGTCCGGAACAAAGCATAGGATCAAGAAGATGTTCTCATCTCAACAAAAAATCATCAACTCCATTAAGTCCACCAAGGCATTAAGCCAGGACAGGAGAAAAATATAAATTTCAAACTCTCAAGAGAAAGTCTTCAACAAAAGCACAAAGCATCCAATGACATTCCAAATTCTCTCAAGCATTTATGAAAGCCCCATGTTAGGCGATTTTATATATTTATCTAAGTCATCGCTTTGTGAGATCTTTAGATAAATATATGTATGATAATCAGAATGAGCTCCATTTATTTATATTAAAGAAGTTCAAATTTTGTAATGCATTTCTAAACTAGTCAATCCCCTTGACAGGCATTTTTTTTAAATTTTATAGATCAAAAGCTCAATCATTCCTGTACAAGAGAGCCTCTGCATGCATTCAAGTTTACATCGCTTTATGCCAAAATCCGAATATATCTATAACTATTATTGTTAATGTTGCGGGTCTTACAAGAATAAAAAAATATGCTTCAATGCATGAAAAATGATCCTAAATGTTAAAAGTTTCCAAGATTCATCAAATGTTGAAGATCAAGTCAAGAACTCCTAATTTTGAAAGCTTCATTCAACTAAGTTGGAAAACATCAATCTCTACATTTTCAAGTCTAGGACACGGATGGGTTCTAAAGGTCGCTCAACAAGCCAATGAGTTCGACGCTCTCCTCAAATAAGTAAGAAAAGGCCAGTGAAAGAGCCATCGTCAATCTAATGATAAGGCGCCAAGCCATCACTTAAGATAAGAACTTGAGTAGGTTCTAAAGCTCAGACTCAACAAGCCCATAAATGGCTGAGTTACTGACGCTCTCCTCACTCAATAAGCCACAAGAAAGAGCCGCAATGAAAGAGCCCCTGCTCGTCAGTCCAATGATGATAGTTGTTCAATCTCAAACTAGATCCAGACTACAAGCAACCAAAATTCAAGAGATCTTTCCACTCGATTGATAGACCAAGACAATGGAAACTCTCAATTCTCTCAAATCAATCCCTATATTACTTGCAGGTAATATTTCAACCTCTTTTCAAGCAAGATGATGAAGCACAAAGCAGATCAAAGCCAATTTTCTCACCAAGTCCGTCAAAGCAAAAGCATAGGACCAATGAAGCGATTCTATAGTTCCAAAGGCAATGGTGAATTAAAGAAATTTTTGTGGTTATTGATTAAAACAAGCTTGGACGATAACTCAACATTATAGACCTAATATGAGCCGGAAGGCTGGGTCAACTGTATGCACCCTTCAACGAGTCCGTCAAAGCAGCAAGCACAGGACTTAGGGTGTACATACACTTCCTGACAAGTCAATATAGATAATCAATCTTTCATTAGTCAGGCAAAGCTAGGGCGAACAAATTTCAAAGCAAACAAAGCGATTCCTCCATCCAACCCGATCAAGCACAAAGGGTTGGAGGAAATCCAAATCTATGAAGATAAAAAAAGACTTTCTGAACCCATCAAGCAAGAGTAAATGGTGGAAGAAGCTCTTTAGTGAATCCCTGGAAGTTGAAAGCTAAAGTGATCCAAGACCCATAGCCAGCCCAAAGGGTCAACCAATTTTTAATAAACATGTCTCGCTTCATGTGTGAATCACATTTGTTGAGGGGCATTTGTTGACCTCCTCATATGTTTCATAAATCAAGATAAGCCCCCAAGTTAAATTGACTTTGGGCTGCACAAACTAAGGTTCAAAATACACACTCACCAAAATGATCAAAAAACCTCCGATGATGACTCTCGTGTGTTTGATGTCAGATCATAATATATAAAATCTAACGAGCAGCTTGGTGAAGTGCCAATGCATATATCAAAGTCGGGAAGATGCGAGGATAACCAAATGACCTCCGTTCATGAAATTGATCACACTATTAGCTCTGAAATGCTTAAACCTATTAAATGAGACTATCCACATTCAATTCGGATGAGTCTACACGAATATCGAGCAGGCAAAAGCAATAAGGCACATTTTTGAACTGAAAGTGACCCAATTTGACGTTGAAGTTGATCAAACGACCTTTGTTCACAAAATTGACTGTTTCATTATGTCCAGAATGTTGAAATTACTTAGAATAGATATATAATTTAACTAAGATTATTACACTTAAAATTTCATCAAAATTAGCACGTATTTTAAGATAAATCATTATATCTTAATTACATCCAAAATGTCTTGAACAACCACCCACTCTCATGCCTCCACCTCTCATCAATAGAGCGCCACATCATTTTCACCATACCACCCTTATCTTATCCCAACAAGTCAAAAGAAAAAAAATCTCAATCATATATCTTGCGTTCTCTGCGGTTAAAAAAAGCTTCCCTCTTTCTGTGTGAAGGAACTCCTCTCTCCGTCCATCTCCATTCCTTGCAGAGATGGGTCATCGATTTTCTTTGCTAAGCTCTTACCTTTTCCTAGGCGATCTCCACTTAGTCTTTGCTGACACATCTCAGATCTTTTCTCTCTCTCGTCTTCCTTTATCTCCCTTTCTTCTATCTTGGCTTCTACTCCATAGTACGCTTATCACAGCAGCTCTCTGCAAGGCTAGCTTCATCTCGATTGTCACCGTCACTTCTAAAATTGAGTAGATCTCGTTGCGGTGTTGCTTGATCGGTCGTGAAAATGAGATATCAGATTCATTGCTTGTCTCGTTATTTGAGCAGAGAGGCTGAGCATGTAGAGTGGAGTAAGATCCAGACTCTTACGGATGAGGTTGGCGTGCCATACAAATCCTTGGCTACTCTACTTGAAGATCTTGAAGTGACTAGGGCTGAGAAATTAGCTCGAAGATCGTGGCTCGCTCGAAAGTCGACTCATTTGAACGAATTGATCGAGAGCCAATTTTGAGCTAAAATTTATCGGTGACTTCGAACCAGGTCTTATTTGAGAATGCGGGCGAAAGGCAGATAGCCATCGATTAAAATTGGTGAGATTAATTCCCAAATCCCTATCCTAATCTGTCACCGACCCAGGACCCCGCGACTCTTCTCACTTCTCACTTCGTTCTCCTTCTCCACTTCTCTTCTCCGTTCTCACTTCTCCCTTGTCTAGTTTTTCATGCGTACCGATGCGCTTCAGATATCATCGATCGTCGATCAGTGAGTACTTGGTTTGCTTTGATTTCAATCAGTGGTATGTATCCTTGTCTTGGTTTGCATCCTTGCTCAAACTTTCGATTCGATTTCATTTCACGATTACGTAAGTATTTCATGGAATCATGATGTTGGTTATTTCAATTATTTTTTGTTATTCCATTATTTGAGGTTCTTTATTGGATTTGGGGATGTTTCAGTGCAATTGATTTGGGATGATGTTCTTTAATCATTCATGTGTATATATATTTTTTGCGGTTGGGGTACTTGCAATTTGCGGGGTTTCAATTGTCTCTGTTATTTCACTATTTTAGGTTAGCATGTTGGGGTTGTTTTGGTTCTGGCCCATCTGGGTTAGCCATCTGGGTTTGTAACGATTGTTGCCTGTTGAATGTTGTGGCAGTTGCAAACTTGCAGTTGTGGATGATGTTATTTTGATCTCATTACACATTACGTAAGTTTGTAATGTTCAATAACTGTTTGCCTCTATCTACTCTGCGGCTTTGCCTCGCCTTAGTTCGAAACTTTGTAATTGATTAAAATACTTCCCATACTTTGTTTCCTAATTGTATTTTTTGGCGTCTGCCTCTATTGAAGGTCGTCACGCTAGTTAGTACTTGGCTTTCGATTCTGTGCCTCATGTTGGAGGTTATTTGGTGCTATAAAGGTTGTTTACTTGTTTTGTGTTGTGCATTCATGGGACATGTTATGATGTTCACATGCCTTTGCGCTTTGGTAACTTTGTT
Source organism: Cymbidium sinense (assembly GCA_021442155.1). Classification (NCBI taxonomy): domain Eukaryota; kingdom Viridiplantae; phylum Streptophyta; class Magnoliopsida; order Asparagales; family Orchidaceae; genus Cymbidium; species Cymbidium sinense. Next base: position 78,026,100 of record CM038218.1, on the reverse strand, counting down.
ATTATGCTGTTGGTAGATGTTGATATGATCGATTTCTTGGTTGTAAATATATGGGGATCTTTTATGTATAATTCAGTCTTTAAGCAGATTTCTTGGTTGGTTTTGATCTTTCTTCTAATCTAGTCTTTAATTAATTGATCCAAAGATTGTTGTTCAAATTAATAGTTATTGATGTATTTATGCTTTTTTTAGTGATTCTATGCATCTTTTGTTTCATTTCTTAGACACAATGGAAAGTCATTCTCAAAGTAAATCTATTAGTTGTTCAAGTGAATCAAGCCTACCTATTGATGATAATGCAACAACTCAAAATGAGAGTGTGGGTGAAATTTAAAAGATCAAGGGTAAAGACATCGAGTTTGGCAACACTTGTGAAATCTCAGAAAAGGAAAAATGGTAAGTTTAAATGTAATTATCATATGTGAAACAAAAAATGGAACCACATCTCAATTAAGTAGACACTTCAAATCAAATCACTATAGCAAGGTTGATAACAAAGGAAAGAAGCAAAACTATTTGATCCAAGAGAGGATTTAGAGGAAAGCTGGTTCAATATCTAGTTTTATTCGTCTATGATCATTCTAGAATAAAGAATATTAAGATGATTATTGTTCATGAATATCCATTTATTAGTTGAACATTTATGGTTCAATATTCGATGAAATCGATGAATCCAAATTATCATAAAATTTCAAGATTTGGCATCAGAAATGTATGAAAGTTTATGAAGTGAAAAACATAAGTTGAAAAAAAGTTTGAAAGTTGTTGAGAGTTTCGATTACTAGTATGCTGACATCAAATCAAACCATTGGTTATATGTATCTTTCTGTGCATTACATTAGTTCTTATTGGAAATTACAATCTAGGATAATTAGTTTTACTGATTTGGATCCTCCTCATAGTGGGGCTATGATTTCTGAGACAATTTCTGAAAGTTTGTTGCAATGGGATCTACAAAACAAAGTTAGTACCATAACTTTGGACAATGCATCATCTAATGATGTAGTAGAAATCAAAGCTTTATTCATTAGAAGATCGGTTTTCTATTGATGGGTTATTTCTTTCATGTTGATGTGCGCTCATATTTTAAACTTAATGTGCGGGATGGAAGAAATCATTCAATAATTGAAAGGGTAAGAGAGTTATTTTAAAGATCTCAGATTCTCGCTAAATTTGGAGAATAAGACAGTGCTTATCCACATCAAAGGCACTTTGCATTGATGTACTCACTGAACTCCACATACAAGATGTTAGAGTCGCTTTTATTATAAGAATATTTCAATATGCATGATCCGATTATATATGGTTGCCCTCTCAAGAAGATTGGGTTAATTTTGAGAAAGTAAGAGAGGCTTGATTTTTCATCACATTCAAATTTTTCGTGTTCATCCTATCTACTGAATAGATTGCTTCCCAATCTAGTTCGATCAAGAGAATATTGGATCAAGAATGCTTATCCAAGATTTTTATTTCAAACATGGCAAGAATGAAGACTAAATTTGATAATGACATAGTGTTCATTGTTATTTTGATTGCTTGCATTTTAGATCTTAGAATGAAACTTTTGCTATCAATTATTACTACCCACATAAATAAATGTTCACATTGTGAATGAGAAGAAGCACGTAAAATAAAACTTTTGAGCTATACTCTTATTACTGTTGATATGACTCACGAAACTCTTGAAGCATTCACCTCTCAATAAGAAACACAATTGAAGGTGGTAATGCTTCACATGATGATTTGGCGGGTTGTATGACTTCATAGATTCCCCTCTAGTACCAAAGTCCCATAAGTGATGAAGCGTGGATTCTGACATTTTGGAATGGTGGAAAATGTCCTATGAAATATAAGACTCTCTCAAAGATGGCCAAAGATATTTTTTATCCCGGTAACCCGTTTCGAATCGCTTTTTTGGTGTTGGTGGTCTCGATTAGAAGTTCAATTTCACCAAAAAACATTAGATGCTTTAGTGTGTAGTGCTATATTCAGCATATAAATCATCAAAAGATCCATTGGTAATATTATCTTACTTTTTTATTTTATAGTACAATTCTCTCTATTATTCATATATGAGTTTCATTTTTATCTATTGCAATTTCAGTTTGATGTTCTTGTGGAAGAGAACTTGGTTATAAATGTACCAGCTTATCCACGAAATATGAAAATCGGTGATATCATTTTGCTTATGCTCTCTTTATTTTTGGAGACTTTTCTATCAGACTATTTTATCATTTTATGTGTATACTGATTTGTATATATTTTGGAGACTATTTTCTTTTGAATGTAGGCTATGTAGCATCACATTATATTTTCTTTGCTTTTGTGCTTTAATATTTTATGTTAGTGGCGATATGATGCCCAATGATAAAATTGAACGAGATTGATTAATGGAGGCTTTGGTGATTGATTTTTTGTATTAATAGTGGAATGATTTGGTTGATGATCTAACTTTGAGGCCATTTCATCGTTTAGGGTGACATATTACTATATTACTTGATAGTTGATATTGTCTGTAAGTTTCTATCTAGATTTGAAATTTTGGTTTGACATTACAAACAAATTGCTTCATCTTACATTCTTACTATATTTTATCTGATGTATGCAATATTAGAATATAAAATTTTGGTTTGAAATTTTATTTTGACTTTACAAACCTATTTTCATCTTGTCATCTTACATAGTTACATTCTTACTATATTTTATGTCTTGCATTCTACATTCTTACATGTAAGCCTTATTTTGGAATTTTGCTTGCTTAGTTAGTCACCCTAAAAATAAAGAACTCAACTCAATTTTTTGAGGGCACAAGTCATAAAGGTTACCATTATAAGATTTCTTGAGGAGAGAATATTGTAGTAAATGCTTTAGCCAAGTTTCATTCAAGATTATGTGGAGCCAACCATGCAGGTATCCTATCTTTCGATCATATGTGGTTGTCTTATTTAGACTTATATCAACTCAAGATTGTCGCAAATTTGTCTTTGTATGGTTTTATCTTGTTGTGGCCTTTTCAAATTGGATTTCATACTATGGTTGGTTCTATTGGTTGTTGCTATTTTTGGTGGCCTTTTTTGAATTGGATTTTTGGTGGTTGTTATTCTCTTTTCTGGTTTGGCTTGGAGATTTCTACATTCTTACATGGTGGCTTGTTGTCTTTGCATTTTCCCTTTGTAGTGATAGTCACTAGCCTCTTTGGGAATTTGAAGGGTTTTGTTTGCCTTCTAACCTTGTTCCTTTTCTCGTTGGTTTTGGAGATCTCACCCTGTCGTGGGTCGCTATTTTTATTCTATATTATTTGGTATTCTATTTTGTATGTTGGTTCGCTTGGTTGGCTATTTTGGCTATGTTGGCACTTTTGGCTGGGTGGATGTATTCATTTGGGTGGTATGTTGGGGTTGGGTTGAACTTACTGATCTGCTCTTAGCTTTGGCTTCTTCTACTCATCCTGTTGGCTGGCTCATGGCTATTGGCCTGGGTGGTTTTATTTGTTATTTTGTTGCCTTGTTGGTGGTGGTGGAGCCGTGGAGGATATGAGATCTAGTGGTCTTTTTTGTGGGGTTTTTTGTAGCTGCTATCTTGCTTTGGGTGCTTATTCCATGGCTTGGTGTTTTGAGATTTATGTTAGCTATTGGTATTGACTCCATTTGGTTTAGTTAGCTCTACTTATTTTATAATATTTGTCTCTTGGTTGGTGCCTTGGTGGTGGATTTTCTTTCCTTTTGGGTGACTAGTGGTGGTTTTAATGGTAATTTATGGATCCCTCTTCATCTCTCTTCTTATGGCTTTTCTCTCCCTAATGCTACTTATCTTCTACAATTTTCATTTTGGATTCTAGACTTCTACTTATCAGCTCGACAACTCGTGGCGTAGACCCATAGTCAACCTCAACGCTAGTGGGCTTATCATGGAGAATTTTGCTTTTTTAATTTTACGATGATGAGAAGAGAATATATTTGTAATTTGGGCAAATTCATTTATTTTTTGCTTATTGGTGGCTATCTGCCTCCGTTGGATGGTCTCTCGCTTTTCGACTCTACTATATTAATGCATGATTTCGATTTGTGAGGTTTTGTCACTTTTGTTAGGGATTTATTTTTATCTTTAAGGCTCTGGATGTTTTGGCAACCTGGAGGTTGGAGCATACAATTATTGAAGTAAATATAAATTACAAATTTTGCTAATGAATGCTTGAAGATGGATATTACTTTCTCTCTAGTCACAAACAAAAAAACATTTTCATATTTTTTGTTTTTTTGTTTATTTTAAATGTTATGCCAATTGTATCATTTTCTAGATTTGTATTTGTAATTTATAAAATTATAGTTTACTATTAATTGCAATTTACATTATTACATATGCCAAAAATTTGCTATTAAAAATTCCCTGGATTTCATTTTCGAGCCGAACGAGCCGGCTAGTTTGCTTTTCGAGCCAGTTCATTTGGATTTCGAACCGCACGGTTGTTCGAGCGCTCGTTTCGATCCGGATCGTCGATCGACTGCTCGAACTCGAAATTTTCGAGCCACGACTCGAGCTCAAGCCGAATTACCAATTTTCAAGCCGATTTCGAGCCGACTATGGCTCGGCTCGAAATCGGCTTGAACACACCCCTAGAAGTGACTAAGAAGATTCTGAACAAGCTCGTTGTGCTAAAACTTAATGGTGGGCCTAAACCGACCAGTCTTCATCCTCTTCGGCTCCTCCGCTATTGCGCAAAGCTTTGCCTTGGCGGATGGGGCAGATGCTCGTCGACGACGTCTACTAGCAAGGCAGACGTAGTCTTGCGAGGGTATCAAGGATGGAATTCGAAGCATGCCGTTGAATTGCTCGACGAAATCTTTCCTAAGCTACATTATCAAGAGTTGGTTTTAGTACGATAAAGTCGCATAACGGTGGCATAAGCTTTCTGAAAATATTGAAGGTTTCTGATTTCCATTCAGCAGAACAATTAATGGAAGTTTTGTGTAAGGATTCTGCAGTTCAGCCTTCACTAGTTATTGTTTATTTCGGTGCTAATGAATCAATAGAGCTACTTCATACTTCATGCTACCAATGATTGTGTTATTGTTAGTTTGATCTATGAGAATAGAGCCGAAGTGGATTGTTAGGATCAGTCTTATAAGAGGTGGCTTGAGTATCAATTCAGATTTTATTATTCTAGTGTGAGCAAGAAAGCTTATAATATGGTGCCATATACCTGGATGTGGGATAACCTTTACATTGAGGAAGTAATAGAGATTACCAATATCTTTGAAAGATAACTCTTGAGCAATTATAATTGCAAATCTTATAATAACTAGGATGTCATTACCGTTTATGACAATAATATATTCAAAATATACAAAAAAAAAAAGATATATTGGTTGGTTACTATAGTTGAAGACTAAATATGACATGATAGGATGAGAGTGGTTAAATCTAGTGAAAATTATAAAATGATGAAGTTCATGATATCATGCACATAAGGCTTGGTTTTAGCCCATATAAAGCTTCATTAAGTTTTCAAAAATAAGAGGGGCAATGATGGCCAACAAAACAAGGCCATTGTGACATATATACATCTTCATAGAGATGTCCATGTAGAGAGGAATTATTAATATCTAAGCACCATAATTATGAAACTTGTGGCAAGAGCTTTCTAGTGGCAGGGCAATCAAAAGAATAATGTCGGTTAGTGTGCACGTCCCTACATTTATACTTGCAAATGTTGAGTGACTTAAGATAGGTAGGTTGCATTAAAGAATATATTGAAAAGCAAACATAGATAAAAATTGTATTGCAGTTTTATATTAATAAGAAGAATATCAATGGTTATATGATCTTGTGTTGCATAGATGAAAAAAAAAGAAAAAAAAGAATACCAATGTTGACCTCCATGCATGTTTCATCATGAAAGAGCTCACAAGCCAAATTGAACTTCGATATAGGCACAAATCGTCGAAATACACTTGACATCGCCAAAATCAATAGTAATAACCTCCGATTGTTGAATGAACTTTTTGTCATCAAGTTCAGAACGTCGAAATTGATCAGAATATACATATTGCACAATTCAACGATCGATCAATCATGAAGGAAATCCCGCGCATACCGGAGTCGGGAGCTACGACGATACCAAACAACCTTCGTTCACGAAATTGATCATGTCATTAGCATTAAAACGTCGAAACCTATCAAAAGAGACTACCCACGCTCGATTCAGACAAGTATGCAAATGTCTATTGTTCGGAAGCGATAATGCGCATTTTTGAACCAAAATTGATCCGATTCGATGCCGAGTTAAACCAAATGACATCCGATCGTGAAACGGATTTCTCCATTGCATCTGGAACGTTGAAATTATTTAGAATAGATATTTAATTTAATAAAATTGCCTCAATTAAAATGTAGTCAAAATTAACACGCATTTTGAGATAAACCCACCTAATCATTCTCTAATTGTGCCTAATAAGCACCTTGAAACTTGTTGTGGGCTCCGAAAATTTGCCACCGACCTCTCGATGAAGAAATGATTTAAAGTGTCGGTGTAATTTTCAGAAGGCAGATGGAATAGTAGATAAGACACTACCCAAAGATTTCACCCTCATTTTATGAGGACTTTAGATCTGGTTCCAGGTTTCCTATATGCGCAAGCACCTATAGTTAATAACCCCTCTTAATGGTGAGAGAGAACTTTCGATTAAGGCTAGTCGTTAGGTCTCTAAGTGCGTAGCGTATAATAGCAGCATGTGGAGTTTCAAAATTCAAATTTATGAAATTCATTATATTTAACTTAAAGCGAATGGTTGGTGGAACGATGACGTGCCCGATCTAGATCCCATGGGCCATGCGGGTTATCGCTTCCCAATTTTTTAATGAGGAGGTAGTCAACCCAACCCGAGAAGGATCCTTATCAACAACACATAGTTACGCCATCCAAGAAATTCTTGTGACCTAGGGTGGTGTTTGTCCAGAGATAAATTTAAGTCTACTTTAGCTAATAGAGTATTTTTGCCCAATCAAGTATACCCTATGATTCATAACTTAAAAGGCAGAGCCATTAGGGAGCATATGGGCTACAGTCGTGACCGTAATATAATAGTTCCATTTGGCGACAACCACCCGATCAGAAGACTCTGGTCGTAACTGCATCATGTGTGGAGCCTACTGGCCAAACCACGCAGTTAGAGGACACGGGCCACATCCTTGCTAGCATTAGATTGTCTGAGAGTAAATATAGTTGTGTATTTGATTTGACTTTGGCTCCTTTGTGAGCTAGGATTTTTTAATTTGTCATCTCCGACAAACTATTGTGGAAGGTGAATTGATTTTTAGCTTTAAATTCTTTAAAAATTGAATTTTATTTAGATATTTATAGCTCAATGATAATTTAAATTCTACATTTGGATTGAGATTCAATCTAAGTTAATTTGTTTTGAGATTGTAATCATATTTTGATTGAAGTATCCCCTCCGGTTAAAATTTTCATTTAACACGACCATCATCGGGGTGGTTAATTGATTGAATCAAATATATTTGAGAACTTTAGATCTTATCAACTCTATTTAGCTCTTAACAGAGGATCAGATCTACTAACACATGACGTAATTGGCCGATATTTTACTAAGTTGAAATTCTTATAATAGATTTTTAGGTTTTGTTAACCCGGACCCCTAAGACTAAACCGGGAAACAACCCGCGCAGCATCCTCAGACACTAAATTTAAGCATTTAGCATAGTGTCGGGGCCCATGCAGGTGTTTAAATCATTTAATTTATTATTTCAGATATTGTCGACTCTATTAATTTAATAATAGAGGATCAGACCTAGATTTATATTTTGAGAATTTTAAATTTAAGAATATTGAATATAATATCATAAATATTTTGATAATAGTTACCCCTCTAGTTGATATCTTCAATTAACTCAGCTATCATTGGAGAGTTAGGAGATAGTCGTTATACTACCAAATGATAGAATTAGCTTCTCAAAGCTTTTCTCAGGCGGAGAAAGCTATAACAACATCATTAGGTTTTGTTATCCTAATTCAGTGGACCCAATCAAGTGAATCAACTCCGGATCCTCAATACCAAGTTTAAATATTCAACATAGTATCCCATGGTGTTTAAATCATTTAATTTATTATTTTAGATCTTGACTCTCTATCAATTTAATAATAGAGGATCGACCTATATTTATATTTTGAGGATTTTGAATTTGAGAATTGTCGTCTTGAAAACCGCAGAGAGTGAAAATTCCTTTAGCCTTGTCGATTAGTCCAAAGACACATACGTAATTAAAGAGAGAACAAGAGACACTCCAGAATTTTTAACGTGAAAAACCTTCAAAAGAGGGGAAAAACCACGGGGCCTAGCCCAGTAAAAAGCTTCCACTATGTATCTGTTTCAAAGTACAAAGTCTTCCTGATACAAGGTTATAGAATTGCATATGAGGGACGAAAAATAGCTATGTAACAACGATCAGGTTGTAATAGTTCGGCGAGTGGAGATGCAAGGTCATTAGGCGACGGTGATGGTGGTTATGACCACGAAAGGTGCGACCGCTTGGGAGGATCTTCAAGCGAGCTTCTTCTTCCTCCTTGCTTGGGATTTTCCTCTTCTTCCTTGTTTCGGGCTCTTCCTCTCTTCTTCCTTGTTTCCTCTTCTTCCTTGTTTGGACTCTTCCTCTTCTTCCTTGCTCGGACCCGTCCTCTTCTTCCTTGCTCGGGCACCTCCTCTTCCTCACTTGTCTCAGCTCCTCTTCTTCTTCACTTCATTTGTTCTTCCCTTGGCCCCCCTCTGGTGTGACGAATGAAGGCCTATTTATAGATGGGAGGAGGGGCATTCTTGTAAATTCATGTAAGGCTGCACCACTCCCTCGAGCTCTGATGATTCCTTCGATCATTTGATGTATTTTGAGAATTTGGATGCCCAAATGAAGTCGAATTATAAGATCTTAGGCTCATTAGATCCATCGAGACGCATTTGACTATAAACACTCCATATTTGAGAGCGTTTTGGGATTTAATTGATGTCCCAAAGATTCCAATGATATTTCAAGTGCTTGATCTCGACGGTTTTGACTCAAAATCATATCGCTCGACATCAAGATTTGTGCTTTGACTAGTGGTATTTTGAGAGCCATATCGTTTCTATTTTTGGATGACATTACCTTAATCATCCAAAAATATATGTGTCAAATGCTCGAAAATAACGAATTCTTTAACGAAACGTCAGCCCATGAATCATACATTTTGAGAGAAGAAATCATCATAAAATACAAAATTATGATTATGGAAGTAGATGTAGCCGTAGGCATGAGATTTTGAGGTTACATCAATTTGGATACTCACGAAGTTTTCGCATTCGGGACCATGAGCGCCGTGCCGGCGTCGGCTGGCGACAGGCTGGCGGCGCTACCTGAAGGCGCGGCGTAGCAATGGGCGATGGCCCATCGGGTCAATCTCAGGAGGGCCATGATGCGGAGGAGGAGCCGATACGGCGTCCGCTGAACGGCGTGGTGGTTACACCACGTCGCGACTGGCGCCATGCCGTGGCGCCGGTCATAGCGGCTACGTCATGCGGTCGTCTGCGGATCTTCATCCGCGGCCTCCGTGATGGTTCGGGTCACGGATCGTTCGGTCGCTGGGGTGACAGAACGCCCCGAATGTGGTGGGTCGAGCAGGCCGCCTTGGGTAGGGCCTACCGAGACTTTGAAGGATTTTGAGCCATTTTTTGAGGGGTTTTTACCCTTTTGCCCCTGTGGGGGGCTATAAATTTCCTCCTAGGGTGAGAGGGAGAGGCACACCTTTCCCCTCTCCCTTTCTTCTTGAGTGAGGGTCCTTTGGAGGCAATCAAGAAGGCGATCAAGAGGCGTTCAGGGAGGCGATCAAGGAGGCGATCAAGGCCCACGGTATGCCCCTCCTCCCATCTATAAATAGGCATTCATTCCTCACACCAGAGGGGGGCCAAGGGAAGAACAAATGAAGTGAAGAAGAAGAGGAGCTGAAATAAGTGAAGAGGAGGTGCCTGAGCAAGGAAGAAGAGGAAGAGTCCGAGCAAGGAAGAAGAGGAAGAGTCCAAACAAGGAAGAAGAGGAGGAACCCAAGCAAGGAAGAAGAGGAAGAGCCCGAGCAAGGAAGAAGAGGAAAAGCCCAAGCAAGGAGGAAGAAGAAGCTAAAGCTCAAGATCCTCCAAGGGTCGCACCGCCGACGTCATCATCAACCACCATCACGGCCGCCGCTAATTGACCATGCATCTCCACACCGCCAAAGAACTACACTGATCAACATTACATAGCTATTTTTCCTCCCTCATATGCACTCAGAACCTTGTATCGGAAGACTTTGTACTCAAACAGATACATAGTGGAAGCTTTTAGCCAGCCCCGTGGTTTTTCTCTTTTCGAGGTTTTCCACGAAAATGAGTGTCTCTGCTCCTTTAATTACTGTGTGTTGGACTAATCGACAAGGCTAAGGCGTAACTTTCACTCTACCGCGATTGATTTTCTAGCACGCAACAAGAATATTGAATATAATATCTTAAATGTTTTGATAATAGTTACCCATCTAGTTGATATCTTTAATCAACTCAGCTATCATTAAGGTAGTTAATTGATTGAATTAAATATATTTGAGAACTTTAGATCCTGTCAACTCTGTTTAGCTCCTAATAGAGGATCATATCTACTATTACATGACAGAATTAGCTTCTCAGATATTTTACTAAGTTGAAATTCTTATAATAGATTTTTAAATTTTGTTAACCTGGAACCAGTCTTAAGACTAAACCGAAAATCAACCCGCACAGCATCCTCAGTCACTAAGTTTAAGCATTCAGCATAATGTCGGGGCCCATGCAGGTGGTCATTTAGAATATTTGTGCTAATTTGGAAAGATTAAATTGAATTGAAGATTATTTTATATTTTGTACAAGAATTCATCTCTTTCAAATGATTGCACAAGTTCCGAGGCACTTAAATTGAGGTAGTTCCATAATTTATGCAAAATTAATATATTTGAAGTTTATTTATAATTTAAGCCAATACCTTCCGTCTGATTTTAATTTTGTGTTGCAGATTCGGTGGCGTAGAAGATGTTATAGTTTGATCTAATATCTTATTATATTTTTTCAGATTAATATTTAATTGATTCCAATTTAGCCTACGCAGCCTTTTCAGACATTAAAATTTGCACTTAAATATTTATGTCTGAGCACATGCAGGTGTATCTAAGAATGCCTTAATTAACGCCTTCTATTCACTTGTATGATATGTTGTGAATCCGGTGGTGTAGAAGATGTTATAGATTGATCTAATATCTTATTAAAAATTTTTAGATTAATATTTAATTAATTCCAAATTAGCTATGTAGCCTTTATATTATAAAATTTGCACTTTAAATCTCTATGTAGCACAACGTATCTCGAGAATGCTTTAATTAACGTCTTTTGTTCGCTTGTACGATGTGTTGTGAATCCGGTGGCGTAGAAGATGTTATAGATTGTTCTAATATCTTATTAGATTTTTCATATTAATATTTAATTATTCTAATTTAGCCTGCGCAGCTTTTTCAGACATTAAAATTTGCACTTTAAATCTCTATATCCGAGCACATGCAGGTGTATCTAAGAATGTCTTAATTAATGCCTTCTGTTCGCTTGTACGATGTGTTGCGAATCCGGTTGCATAGAAGATGTTATAGATTGATCTAATATCTTATTAGATTTTTTAAATTAATATTTAATTGATTCTAATTTAGCCTGCGCAGCCTTTTCACACATTAAAATTTGCACTTTAAATCTCTATGTCCGAGCACATGCAGGTGTATCTAAGAATGCTTTAATTAACGCCTTCTCTTCGCTTATGTATTGCGAATCCGACGGCGTAGAAGATTTTATAGATTGATCAAATATATTATTAGATTTTTCATATTAATATTTAATTGATTCCAATTTAGCCCGTGTAGCCTTTTCAGGCATTAAAATTTGCACTTCAAATCTGTATGTCCGAGCACATGTAGGTGTATCTAAGAATGCCTTAATTAACGTCTTTTGTTCGCTTGTACGATGTATTGCGAATCCGGTGGCATAGGAATTTTTTTAAAAAAATCTTATTCAATTATTTATATTAACATTCACTTGTTTGCATTTGGTTCATAGCTCATTGAGTTCTTTAAGTTTCAATGAAACTTAGCTCGTGAACGCTAAGAAGCTTATAGACTCATTCTTATTTGAAGACCTTTAGAATTTTTTTTTGTGAGTAGGTTTGGCTTCGATTCATCATTTTTTCATTTAATTTTAATTTAAGGTTATTAATACTCTTATTTAAGCATATTTAAGCTCTGTGTCAATCCAAATTTCGGCAACCTCCCGGCATCGTCCCCGCATAGGGGGCTGCATCGGGGGCTATTCGACCTTCCCGTCAGCTTTACTGAGCATAACGGCCAGTGTCTTACGACATTACGGTCGTGATCTTCTACCCGTTAGCTCTACTGATCATAACAGAGTCTTCAAACACCTGTATAAAAAGAGCATATATGTAAGTTTATTCTTTAATTTATTATTTTCAAATAAGTTCAATTTATGCTCGTCATTTGTTTTGTTGGGTCTCTCAATCCGAATTCGAACCTTCCTAAGATCGTCCCGATACTGATCGAGGCTATTCGACCTTCCCGTCAGCTCTACTGAGTATAATGGTCAGTGTCTTGCGATACTACGGCCGTTGTCTTCTAACTTGTCAGCTCTACTGAGCATAACAGGGTCTTCAAACACATGCAATTTCAATTCAGATTTTAATTTTGAGCTTCAAGTTCATTTTGTATTAAATTAATTAAGTCCTTTGTCAGTTGAATTGACGCTCCCAGTCTTCCACATATAGTCGTGATCGAATTATTCGCCTTCCGTCCTCTATTGAGCATAACGATCAGTGTTTTGTGACACTACAGCTGTAGTCTTCTAATATGTCAGCTCTACTGAGCATAACAGGGTCTTCAAACATAGCTTACTTTTCTAGGCTATATCTGTTCGTCACTTCCTGAAACCGTGCCAATGCTTTTCTATATTCAGTTTCAAACTGGCATTGGTCATTTTTCTTTGCTAAAATTTGTGCCTCAATCTCTTAATTGATCCCTCATGATTGAACAATCTAACTAGATGAAACTGTTATATCTTGTGTAACCAAATTGAACTTTGGAGAGCTTATTTATTTATTTAGAAATGACCACCCAACTTAACATATGATAATATTCGTATATGCGCATAATTTAGGGTTTAGTGCATCAAGACTATTATAACTGAAGTGAATCGTGCATGTTTAGTCTAAAATCAAGGATATTTGGAGCATTTTGTCTTTTATAAAATGGTTGTATAGGTTTTATGTTGACTAGAAGATTCAATGATGACAAATCAACTTAAGGTGGTAAAACATATAAAGAATTTGCATAAAAAGAGATCATAAAATCATGCATACATATACTCTCATGTTGAATAAACTCTTATGTTAAAAATACACAAATAATTAGTTATTGAAGACAAATTGAGAAAAGATGCTGTATGAATAAATGAGCTCAGTAATTTTTTAATTTTTTAATCATGTATAAAGTGGAAAATCATGATTCTTACACAAATAAGAAGTTTACATTAGAGAGGGAAGATAATAGAAGTCTAGTGTAATTAAATTACCAATTAATCAATCTATTAATTTTATGACAATTTTATTTGAAAATAAAATCTAAATAAACAAATTTTATGCATATATTATAATATTCATTAATTTTGTATATTATATATATACACACAAAATTAATAGTATTTACTTGATGCACTTATAATTAAATTGGTAATTATAAATATATCAATTATTACTTCTTCATTTACTTCGTCTGAATTCTCATATTTAAGAATCATCTATATATTATAAAATATAAAACTCAAATTTAGAACATTAGAGAATCAGTTTGTTCTTTTAATTAATGACAGATCTTTTGTTAAGTTATTTTAATTTTTCTTTATTTGATTGTTGTCCTATGCTAAGATAGCTTTACATTTTGAACAGAGACTTCAAAATAGTTGATATTTTGATAAGAGGCAATGGATTAGTAATCGGAGCTCTTCCATATGCTAACAAAAAAAAAAAACTAATTAAAAATTATGATTAAATTCTCTAATGGCTAACAATTTAGGGAACCGATTTTGGCATTTACTAGAAGTCAAGCATCTCCGAAACCGGCGGGAGCGGAGTGCGAAACGTCGAACCAAAATATTTTTCCTGCCACGCTTTGCGCAGAAAATGCCTGCTTCGGGCATCTTCCGAAACTCTTCCACCGAAATGCTCTGCCGGAAGCTCCACTCCATGCTATAACAGATTCGACTGCTTTGCCCCAACAGCCTAGTTACCGCAGTCGCCTTCTTTGCGGCTCCCTCAGGTGTTTGCTTCATCTGACCTTATCATCTTCGCATAAAGTCGTTGTCACTATTGATGGCGGAAACACTGGCACGCGTATTCACTTTTTTTTGAGAAGAGGTTGGGAGGGATGCCGGCGATCGATATTGATTGACAGCTTCGATGAAGGTGGTTCCTGGGCATTCACCGTTTGCTGAAAACCCAGAGACGACCGTGAATCGTTGAAGGAGCTGTTGTATTTCGTAAAGGATAGAGTGAAGAAGGATCTAGACGGTTGATTGCCACCGCTTTGATATTACTTGATGTTGATATGGCAGAGGGTTGTACCTTGCAGGAGCGCTGCGCTCTCTGGGAATATATGGATTCAAGTTTCGGGATGATCGGGCGACCGTGATCTCAGTCAATTTTTTCCTGCAATGTCCGGGCCAACTGTTAGTCCATCATTCGCATCATCTCGCCAAAAATTCAGCACCATAATTTAAATCCCAACTTTTCCCCAAAGCACCTATGTCTTTCCTCTTCACCTTCATCTCTTCCATGCGCCAACTCCTACAATTGCACTCCTACCTCGTCACTTCTGGCCTTCTCTTTATGGATAAATTTTTAGTCAGCGAAACCCTCCGTTTCTGCTCCCTTCACCCCTCTGGCGACCTTTCCCACGCTCGAGCCCTCCTTCTCCATTGCCTGAGCCCAATGTCCTTCATGGAATCATGTCATTCGAGGACTTTGTCTTAATTCATTCTCAGCAGATGCTGTCGCCATGCTCGAGATGCGTCGCCGGCAAGAGGCAACGCCAAATGAGTTAACTTATCCGTTTGTAATCAATTCATGTGCTAAATTACTAGACCTTTGTTTTGGTAGGCAAGTTCACGCCGATTCTATCAAAATGCTGTGGAATCTGTTGTTTACGTTGGAAACACATTGATGCATTTGTATGGGTTGTGTGGGAGGTCCATGATGCACGAAAGCTGTTTGATGGAATGTCTCACAAAACAATGATTTCATGGAACACTATTTTAAATGTGTATATTGATTGTTTGATGATGGAAGAAGCTATGGAACTCTTTGGCAAGATAATGTATGGCGGTTTAGGATTGGATCAGACAACGTACATTATTTTGCTTTCTGCTTCTTCCTTGATGGGGAGCTTGGGTCTTGGGAGATGGGTTCATAGCCAGATCATTTGTGGAGGGATTGAAGCTGGCCTGAAGTTGGACACAGCGCTAGTGCACATGTATGCGAAATGTGGAGCTTTGGATTTTGCATCTGGGAAATTTGAAATAATGAAAGTGAAGAATGTATGGACTTGAGTGATCCTTGGTTTGCTCAACATGGTCGTGCACATGAAGCCTCGATCTATTTAAGCAGATGAAGACTTCTTTGATAGACTAATTCTGTCACATTTTGGGAGTGCTCTGCGCTTGTAGTCATGCAGGTTTGGTAGACGATTGTTATCAATTCTTTCATGAGATGGTTCATGTTCACAACATCAAACCTGAGATGTCACATTATAGTGCCATGGTTGATGTGCTCGAAAAGGTCTTCTGGTTGAAGCTACAATTTTATCAAAATATGCCTATAGATCCTGATGCTGTGGTTTGGAGAACTCTGCTCAATGCTTGTCAGTTACATATTATTAGAGATGGTCATGGTATTGGAGAGGCTGCAAAGAAGATTCTGTTTGTTAGAGCCAAATAGATGTGGAAACTATGTGATTGCCAACATGTATTCAGAGCTAGAATCGTGGGAGGAGGCTGCAAAGGTTCGAAAGATAATGAGAGAAGAAGGCTTGAAGAAGATGGTGGAGAGAGCTGTATTGAGATTAGTGGGTCAAATTATAGGTTTCTATGTGGGCATGAGTCATTCGTTGAAAGTGAGGAATTTACCAATTGATACATGGCATGCACTTGAACATGAAAAGCTTGATCTTGCAGATTCCAATACTGTAATACAACAAAACTCGTGTTTGAAATGAAATCCCTTGTGGCTACATGCTTGTAAACGTAGTTCCCATCATATTCCAGCAACTCGAGTACATTATGTATTCAATGAATTGTTAATGGAGACTGCCTAATGTAATGACATAGTAGCATTTTTCCATGTGCTATTTATGTTTTAAGTGAAAATAACCGTAGTTTTGAAATTTATTAATTACTATGAATTAAGATGATGTTATTTTCATTTTTCACATGCAATACAAAATTATGTAACCATCCATATATATATATATATATAGAGAGAGAGAGAGAGAGAGAGAGAGAGAGAGAGAGAGACGCGCACATACGCATCTGCATTTTTTTTTTTTGTGCTATAGTGATTATCTTGGTGACGTGGTTACATCTGGACAAATTTTGGATTACTTAAATATAAGATTTTGTGTTTTATTAATTAGTTCGTAAATATTTGTTTTTATTTGACACTTCAATGTAAAAAAATTTGAATAATTTAGAGAGAATGAAATTATGTAATAGAAAATTAAAAATTTGCTCTTTTTTACCACAACTTGCACTTCCATTTCTTTTAATCTCTAACAATAATTTACTTGTAATACGTCTTTAATATTGAATAGTTTTAACCGATTAATATCATATAATGTCATAAAAAGCTAATATGGCAGCTGATTCATCAAATTACAGCATGGTAAAACAATATGAAGCAATTACTGGTTAAAAATGCTAAACAAACAAAACAAAAAATAAAATTGAACTAATGACTAAATCACATTAAATGGGAAGCTAGAACTTTCTTGTAAAGAAGATATTACGCTAATAATCAAATATTTATCTTAATAGCTAATAAACTTTCATCTATTTGAATAATTTAATCATCTCTCTCGATCTCTGAATGTTGTAAAGCGGATCTTTAATTATTTCATACTCATTAGTTCGATAATAAAAATTAATCTTTGTTTTAATAACTAACCTTTAAAGAGTTCAACTTCTTCTGTGCTATACGATTACAAAATAATTTAATTTTATAACAATTTAAAGAGATAAGAATGTTTGCAATTTTTAGTCATTATTCTAAATAAATTATCTACCTTTCATTTGAATTAAATCAAGTGAAGGAAACTGAATTGAAATGTATGTTTTCTTTTGATATGCTTATTGACGGTGTAATATGAAGGAAAATAAAAATAGGAGGTAAGTTAAATGTAATGTAGTCCCTTCCCGAATTTTCTCTTAAAGTTCACTGCAAAGTTAACTGTAAGGATAAATTTGAGTTTAGTGAAATAAAAGAAGATCAATTACAAGTTGATTTTAGAGGTTAAACTTTTGTGTGACAATTTTTTTTTTCTTTTTAAAATTTGGATATATCATTTCTCTTTTAAAAGAATTTATTATTTATTAAATAACTATCACATCAAGCTATTTTATATATCAAAATATAAATAAAATAACTAAAATAGCCTTATCACTTCTATTTTTTGTTTTTATCTTATTTATATATTAATTCAAAATAAAATATATATAATAATAATAATTGTTTTAAAAAAAAATTGTATTTTTAAAGAAATATAATTTATTTTCAAAAATAAATTATAAAAACACTTTAAAAATACACTAAATAATATATTTTAAAATAGCATAAAAATATAAATATAATAAAATTGAAGTCAAACAAGTCCTGACTTGAGGTTTAAATGGTTCAGCTAATTCAGGCTCGCATGATTTTGATTAGACTCATTCAAATAAACATTTACATCAATCAAATTTTTTACCCTTTGAGAAGCCATGAACGACAGAGCAATCTTAGTTCCGTCAAACCCAAATTCAACCAGAGTTCGCAATGAGTTTACTATAGACAGACAAATCAATGTTATCCAGCTAGAATATTCATTAGTGCTTTAGTAAAATATTAAGGTTTAGCCAAGTAGCACTGTTCTGACAATTTATTGAAGATATATATATATATAACTCCAACATTTTGAATGCTTTTACGCTAACTTTTTAAATGTTTTATTTTTTTATAAAGTAAGTAGTTGAGTTTGATTATCAATTTTTTGATTATTTTTTAAAAAGTTTTATAGTAAAAAATTATTTTTGAAACTTAAAACTATTTTAATGTGTGACGATAAGAAAATTATTATTTAATTTTTTTAGAAAAGAAAATATTTCTAACATTTAATGTTTATATTTATTTAGCATTTTCTAATAACAATTATACACCACATAATTTTATGTATTTACATATCTAACACTTGAATTTTAATAATAATATACGGTATATTTAAATTTTTTAATATCAAAAAAATATTATTATTATATATAGTGTGTATGTGTGTCATTTTATTATCTCATTCAAAATACATGCATAAAATCTGTATTTTATTTAAGAAAATTAATATTAGTGTTACACATTATATAAATAAATATTAAATTTTAGATATTAAATATATAAATATATAAGAACGGCATGATGTGCATGTAAATTCCAAAAATAAAATGAAAGAGAAAAATTCATTGTGCACTGCATTCAATCTCTTTTTTTATCAAATAATGATATTAATATAGCTGTTTTTTTAAGTTATGATGGAGCAATTTAGCATTGCTCAATACTCATATGAGAAAATTAATATTTGCAACTTAAGATGCCATTATTAGTGATAGAAATTAAAGAATTATAATTTTTTTAACTATAAGTCTTAGGGGAGTGTATATCATTCCATATATTTCTTACATATTTATATATGTAATATCATAATTTTAATATATATTTTTATAATATTCTGATGTTTAACTCACATCAAAATATATAACTAAAAATGTATATCCTTTTAAATAAGTTAATATTAATTATACTTTTAATAATATTTTATTAAATTTAAGAAAACTATAAAAGTATAAGTATTAAATATACAAATAAGAAAAAAAAATTAAAGATCACACCTAATCAATTTCATTTATAAAAAGTTGAATATAAGTGAATTTCATAAAAACCTATGAAATGGCCAAAAAAAAAAAAAAAAAAGGGTTGCATTATAAGAGCATTTATTTAATACTTATATAGTTATATTTCCCTCTCAGTATATTCAGCGGAACACTCAGTTTTAGAAATTTAAAATATTTAATCTACCAAATATATCATTCTCTCTCTGCTTAACAAAATAATCAGTTACAATAGGCAATAATATCAAAATGAGGGTTACCTTCACGGCGTCACGAAGTCAGACGCGTGACGGAAACGCACTGAGGCGAGGAGGCGGATTCACTAGATTTAGAAGAGAAATCGCCCGATGAGGAAAGCCGAGGGTTTTGAATCGTACCGGGGTCAGTGGGGGCACGTGTCCCCACCCTCCCTCCGCCCCTACCTGTAAGCTCATTAGTCTCTGACCCCTTGCTAGAGCAGCTCAATAAGCTCCCAATCTTCTGTTTTAATAAGTTCAAACCTTTCAGAATAGACTTCATCTTCTTCGGGAAGCACAGATGAAATAAAGTGAGCGAGGAAGAAGAATTAGAATTAGCTTTGGGCCTCTTTTCGGTCTCTTTTATTTATTTATTTATTTATTTTTGTCTAGTGCATAATCTAGGGAGTAAAAATTTCTTTTCTATATTTGCGTCAGTCGAAATTCAAAATAAATGTGGTATTTGTTCATTAAATCATAACGTCTAGTTGTTATTTAAAGCTTTGACGAGAAAAAAAAATCAAAAATATGAATCGCTAATTATGAGCTTTGACGAGAAAAAAAAGACGAGAAAAAAAAAAGGCAAGATATTTTTTTAATTGTTTTATCATTAGTGTGTATATAATATCACTCTTTGAGCGGATTCCTGCCATTTTTAGTCATTATTCTAAATAAATTATCTACCTTTCATTTGAATTAAATCAAGAGAAGGAAACTGAAATGAAATGTATGTTTTCTTTTGATATGCTTATTGACGGTGTAATATGAAGGAAAATAAAAATAAGAGCTAAGTTAAATGTAACGTAGTCCCTTCTCGAATTTTCTCTTAAAGTTCACTGCAAAGTTAACTATAAGGATAAATTTGAGTTTAGTAAAATAAAAGAAGATAAATTACAAGTTGATTTTAGAGGTTAAACTTTTGTCTGACAATTTTTTTTCTTTTAAAATTGGAAATTTTGGTCTAATAGTTATGGTTGACAACTATTTATTCTTGGTTATATTATTTAAAATTTTTTAATCTTTTAGTCCAAATAAAATTCTAAACGAAGTTTAAAATTTAAAATATTTAATCTACCAAATATATCATTCTCTCTCTCTCTCTGCTTAACAAAATAATCAGTTACAAATAGGCAATAATTACATTTAAATCTTCAATAATTAAATCATCATTCTCTCTCTCTCTCTCTCTCTCTCTCTGCTAAACAAAATAATCAGTTACAAATAGGCAATGATTACGTTTAAATTTTGAATAATTAAAATCATCATTTTAGTGTTCTCATCCGAAGCAATAATAATAAATTTATAAAGTCAATGCTTCTAAATATTTTAATAATAAGATCATCCAATCGACGATGATGTTCAAATTTGAGTCTCTAATTTATTTATTTGAATAACTCCATTCAGTAAAATTAAAACCCATTTTTTAAATTTCATAATAAGATCCGTATAAAGTCCTCATTCAAATTTTGTATAAAGAAATACATCATTTCAATAATCACATATAAAGCAACAATAAATCAATTCATAAACTCAATACCCACTAATCAAATCCAAATTTTGATGTAATTTAGGCATTTAAATTTCAAAGCATTGGCCATGTGTTTAAAAATTTTAGTTAAAATTGTTAAAATATTACTTCAAAAAATTATAAAATTTTATTCATTTTGCACATGAAATTGAATAAAAATAGATTAGAGTTTAGGAATTTAAATTTTTTGATTGTGTTATTTAACGATTAATGCCAATGATACAATCATTATTTATTATCGTTTTACCTTCATTACTTGGTTATAATTATTTTATTACTGTCATCTCATCATATTTGTCTAATCATAATCACCAGATTATCACTTGATTATTATTTGATCGTTATTTACTAATTTTTGTTCATTGATCACCACCATTCGTCGACAACACTTATATCTATCAACTAATATTCAACTTGTGATCACCACCGTTCACTATTTTACTATTATTCTCCACCAAGATCACATGATGTCAAGCCACCAATCTATATTTTATAATAATATATTCTCCAAGTGAGAGAAGAAATAGATTTTGTAATCTTAATTATAATATATATTATTTTATCTATCTTACCAATTTTATTTTATTTTATTATTATTTATTTATTTTGAAATCTATCTAAAACAACTCATCTAATGGCCAACATAATTCTGGTGCCCCACTGGTGGATATTGGGGAGGGGCCCGAGAAAGAAAAACTCTTGTTTGAAATTCCCCATATCTCTATATGTTAATGGCTTTCACCCATTGATGAGTAATAATTAATGGTTGGTAAATAAGATTGAAACAATAAAGACATGGATATTTCCTTCCATTCATGAGAGAAGACGAAGTTATAGCAAACAAAATATGAACATTCCTTCCTTGAATTATTGCAGTCCTAGTGACATGCATGCACATATTAACCACACTTAATTATTGCATTCAACGTTTATATTATCGTTATATATATATATATATAACTCCATCATTTTGAATGCTTTTACGATAACTTTTATTTTTATAAAGTAACTATAGTTGAGTTTGATTATCAGTTTTTTGTTATTTTTTAAAATATTTTATAGTAAAATTTATTTTGAAAATTAAAACTATTTTAAGGTGTGACGATAAGCAAATTATTATTTAATTTTTTTAGAAAAGAAATATTTCTAACATTTAATGTTTATATTTATTTAGCATTTTCTAATAACAATTATACACCACATAATTTTATGTATTTACATATCTAACACTTGAATTTTAATAATAATATACGGTATATTTAAACTTTTAATATCATATTAAAAATATTATTATTATATATAGTGTGTGTGTATGTGTGTCATTTTATTATCTCATTCAAAATACATGCATAAAAATCTATATTTTATTTAAGAAAAATTAATATTTGTGTTACACATTATATAAATAAATATTAAACTTTAGATATTAAATATATAAATATATAAGAACTGCATGATGTGCATGTAAATTCCAAAAATAAAATGAAAGAGAAAATTTCATTGTGCACTGCATTCTTTTTTATCATGTAATGATATTAATATAACTGTTTTTTTAAGTTATGATGGGGCAATTTAGCATTACTTTTATGGGAAAATTAATATTTGCAACTTAAGATGCATTATCAGTGATAGAAATTAAAGAATTATAAATTTTTTAACTATAAGCCTTACGGGAGTGTATATCATTTCATATATTTCTTAAATATTTATATATGTAATATTATAATTTTAATATTAACTTTTATAATATTCTGATGTTTAACTCACATCAAAATATATAACTATGAATGTATATCCTTTTAAATAAGTTAATATTAATTAGGCTTAATTTTTAAAATAGGCCTATTTATAATACTAATTATGTGATTAGGCATGCTAAAAAAAAATTTAAAAATAGGCCTAGTCGCCCGCTGACTGGGCGACTGGCCCATTAATAATTTTTTAAAAAAAAATTAAGTGGGCAGTTCACATTTTATGGTCTCATTTGACTCATCAGATGTCGGATTTGGGAGTGCTTGTTATCGTTGGAAAGATAATAAAAAATCCTACAACTTTTATGTTCACAACTTTTGATAATCTCAATGAGATGATGTTTACAAATGCGACGTTACAAAAAACTTAGATATTGATGCAATAATTTTTTTGGATAATATAAAATACTCTTATTATATTCTATATATAAATTGAGTTTGAATCTTTATGCAATTCTCAGTTGAATCTCTACTCTTTGCATTTGATTTAATCAAAATATTCAAATAATATAATACAGTGGAATAATACAATAAAAGGTACATGAATGACTAAGAGATAACAAATATAAAATAACGAAGAGTACAACCCTCCACACCTATCTTGGCGACATGCGG
This sequence comes from Cymbidium sinense, assembly GCA_021442155.1. Classification (NCBI taxonomy): domain Eukaryota; kingdom Viridiplantae; phylum Streptophyta; class Magnoliopsida; order Asparagales; family Orchidaceae; genus Cymbidium; species Cymbidium sinense. Next base: position 78,002,699 of record CM038218.1, on the reverse strand, counting down.
AATTGCATCACCGCTGGAGTGTAATGTGTCTGGTGGTCGCCGTATCAGCAGATGATGTTGCGATGGTCCTCCTCTTCTTCCACTGCCGACAGTTGTTGCTAATACCCTAAGTCGTAATACTGGTATATCGGCCACTGCGCAGTAAACAATACCCATGGTACACTGTATGGTGGTGTCATATGGAATGGTGGTGGTCCATATGTCGACTGCCGTCATGATCATCCGAGACCACTGCCGATATGAATCTTGGGTGAGAGAATGTGTACGTGACGCCCCACCACCGGTGTCGATGGCCCCACATCCATCGACGGAACGTGTATGCGATGATGCGAAGTGCACGGTGTGTCCGTATCCCTCGCATCCGGTCGAGATATGCATCCTTCAAGTCCACCAAGACTCTTCATATTCGTTGAAAGATCTGAACACGTATCTTCATCTCTAAACAAATAGAAATTTATAAAATTACATCTATTTTGGAAAAATGCTCAAATTGAGTTCATTAAGTGAATAAAGTTACATCAAGTTAACCGTGCTCACACGTTACTACCACCACAAAAACTATAACAAGGTACAACAAAAACATAAATAACATCAACGTGTGAACATAAAAAAAATTACCTCGACTCTATTCAGGACAAGTCAACTGTGGGCTAGCTTTTACACACCACAAATTGAACTTAGAAATGCTCTCGCCCATTGAATTCTATATCTGCTTGTCTAGGGCGTCCGACTTTCTTTTGATATTTGGTGGACGAACTTGGGGGTGTCGCATTGAATTGTTCCAACCAGTCTTCACGATCTGGTATCACATGGAACTCACTTTGGTAGGTTTTCATGCAGTTTTGTAAGCTATAGTAGGGTGAGACAAATAACACATGGCTTATGCATCGTTGACCCAGAACAGCAATCAGTACACGGCAGGTGGTAAGCCTGAGGTTGTCCGCATGTACACCTGCAGTCATTGTTCTCATTTATCTCAACTTTGAAAGTTCTACATCAAACACTTGGTACTCATTCATACTTATCCTCATTGGTTATTTCTACGTGACTCGTTCATTGTCTTGCAACGAGCTTTAATGCGCGGGGAGAACAAGGTATCTGTTCCTCTCGGTGGTGGATGATTCAAGACGCGTTTCAATATTGAAACTATATTAGTAGATCAGTAATCAATGCTTGGATGGGTAAACCACGAGCTCTCTTGAGTACACCGTTGAAGCACTCAGCTGCATTTGTAGTCATTGTACCATACTTATAACCTTCATCATGAGTTAAGGACCACTGCTTGACATCCCTTGAGACCAGCCAATCATATGCCTCCTGCTTAATATTCTTGATGTCCGTCATGTATCTCTTAAATATCAATATCATCGGTATTCCCAAAGAACGCATCTTCGACAAATGAACTCAACATCACCAATGCCTAATTGTCTCACCGCTTCTCTCTTAAAGTTCTCCTCAGTAAAAGCCATGTGTAGCTAAGGAAAGATTTCTCTACCACTATACCTGCATGTCTATCAGAGATAAGGCAGAGAGCTCCTCTTGTAGACACCGTGGGATCTCTTGTAATATCTGTAAACCAATCCTAGGACTCGATGCACTCGATTCCACAACCGCTGGCCAATGGAACAAGCCATTATTTGCATCGATTCAAACTGCACTTAGTAGAGTACCTCTGTATTTACCCAAAAGAAAGGTGTCATCTAGACAAAGTACTAGACGACAATGTTGTCAACCTGTGATTGGAGGTTCGAAGGACCAGAATAATCGTTGGAATTTGTTTGATTCTGTTGAGTGTATACGATACACTATCCCAGGCATTGATGAGCATACTGCAGCCATGAACTTTCCCAAAGATCTATAAGATTCTTCCCAACTACCAAAGATTGCCTTTACTGCTTTCCTTCGTGCATCCCAAGCCTTCATGTAAGACACTCTAATATTAACTTTGCCTCTACAATTTCCAGGTTTTATATCTATTGATTGACGGGTTGTATAAAATAACCGATGAATGATGTACATGTTATATGAAGCATTCATGACCGAATGAGCACAAGTATGGTGACAATCGAACCAATCTTCCATGCACCCCTAACCTCTTAAATGAACGCGTGCATGGCCATAAACATGGTCTAACGGTCTGAGTGATGAGTGCAGCTGAATTTAGATTTGTTCAAGCATATATGACATACTCAACATTGTTTGTGATAATGACCTTGAACAACAAATTGTAATTATTTCTTGTCACGAAAATAGAAACCTTCTACCGCCATTTGGAATGCTCGCCTCAAAGATTGAATTATCAAGTGGGCCATCAAATGTGACGCCCCTCATCCCACTCTCTAGTTGTTTGGGCACTAAAAAATAGTCATTGCTACGTATCAAGTGTTGTTCGGTGTGGCTTGTTCTACTTGAGTAACCGACAATCAAATCTCTAACCCTGACGGATGGTTCTGTATCCCTCAAATTTGTTCTGTCTGGGTCGCTATCATCCTCTTCTTCATCATCACTACTACCTCCACTAGGCATAGTTTCATATCCTTGGTCTTCAGGAGATGGTAGATTAATATCATCTCTGTCTGGGTCACCCATAGTAGTAGAACTTGTCCCAGCCAAATATTCATGTTCTCTTGCTCCAGACCCATAATACTCCACCTGAGAAGATAGTGTAATGTTCTCGTCTCTTAACGGCATTCCAGCTGCTTATCTCCCTATCACCACACGGCTGTTCGTTAACTTCTACGTAAATGACAATAGGTTGCGCACATACTGCATTAAGCACAACTTCACAAACTTCGTCATCAAAAATGTGTGTTGCAATAAATCTAGTACCTACTGGAAAGCTACCTACAAGATTAACAGATATTTGTGCTGGATCTAGCGTCAATGATCTCATTATTCTTTTTTGTAATTCATCAAATTGAGTCCGTCGTGGGATTTGAACTGGGCGATTTTTCCCACCAATGTATGTTGGAATGAAGTCGTGGCTTACTCTAAGTTCACCACCATAGTAAAGAACTATGCATTCCAATTCATTTTCAACTATTAGTAAAACAACATTATCTCGTCTCACCTAATGAATTCACATAGTTCAAATCGGGATAAATACAATGATGGGGCTAACGACCTAACTCGAAATTTAGTATTTAAGAAATTTAAATTGTGCGTAATTATCACAATCGTGAAGGACACAAACTTACAAATTCCACAATTATCGAAAGTCCACAATGTATCAAGAAAGTCCACAATCATCTACACCATTTTCATGTACTACATGTTCTACATCATAATCTTACAAATTCCACAATTATCACATTCAAGAACGGACAAAAACTTGCAAATTACACAATCATAAATTTATGTTTATAAAACAATAACTTTGTAAAATTGAGAGCGCAAAACCAACGCTTCACAACCAAATCGACCTCATTTCCTTCATCTCACTAAATAATTTACACATTATGCTCAACTACAATTCATAAGCATACGCCTTTCATTTCCTTAAAAAAGCATATTCATAAGCATAAGCATAAGCATCCACCTCAAATCTAACAATTTTCCTTCAAAAATCTCACTAAATAACATCTAACAAATATTTCCTATCAAAACAACAAATCCAAACTAGATCTAAAATTTCTTTTGCATTTCGGCTAAAAATACCTAAATCGTGAAAGATCTCTCAAAGCCACTACTTCAGGAAACAACCGACGGCCCGGCGACCTTCCTTGGCGTAATGGCGTCTTCGCCTGACGATGAACGGTGATCGGATCGAAGGAAAGGAAAAGGAGAAACCAAGAGCTCAGCGGCGACCGCGAGCTCTGGTTCAGCTATTTTAATTATTATCGCCAGTCAATGGGCGATCATACCGATGTCGTGTCGTATAGCCGGCTACTCCTATTTTAAATTTTTTTAGCGTGCCTAATTACATAATTAGTATTATAAACAGGCCTATTTTAAAAATTAAGCCTATTAATTATACTTTAATAATATTTTATTAAATTTAAGAAAAACTATAAAAGTATAAGTATTAAATATATAAATAAGAAAAAAAAAATTAAAGATCACACCTAATCAATTTCATTTATAAAAAGTTGAATATAAGTGAATTTCATAAAAACCTATGAAATGGCCAAAAAAAGGGTTTCATTATAAGAGCATTTATTTAATACTTATATTTCCCTATCTATATTTAGGAACACTCAGTTTAATGGAGTCATCCTTACAGAGCAAGACTGCGTGGCTTCAAGACTTCAACATTATTAAATTATCCCAATTATATGTTTGAAATATTGTATGTTTAATTGTTTCTATTTACGAATGAGATGCATAAAGAAGTAAAAAATGAAAAGAACGTAAGGCTATATGACTCTATAATTGAGGGCTTTGGCTTCATTATAATGTTGAAAGTTTAACCCTATATTAATTATTAATTTCTAGCAATCGTGATTAAATATATAGCTAAACATAAAAAATATTAATAAGCCAATGGAAAATACATTTGAGATGCAAGTCGTATGGATTCAGTTATCATGAGAATCATACCTCACAGGAATCCCATCTTCCCGAGCTATCATGGTTGGGGGAACGGTGACACACCCGATCAAGATCCCATGGTTCCATCATCCCGAGCTATCATGGTCCCTATTCTACTTAGTCAACGGAGGTAGTCGACCCAACTTGATCAAAGGATCCTTATCAGCAGCCATGGGTTGCATTGTCCAAGGAGATCTTGTAGACTTAGGGTGGTGTTTGTCTAAAGAGATAGACTTAAGTCTACCTTAGCTAATAGAGAGATTTTTGCCCTATCGAGTATACCCTATGTTCACAACTCAAAGGTAAAGCCATTGGGGAGCTTACATTGGCTCTTTCGTGAGCTAGAGTTTTCTTAATTTATAACCTCTGACAAACAGTTGCGGGAGGTGAATTAATTGAATTTTGCTTTAAGTATTTTAACTTGATGATTTTTATTTAGTCATTTAACACTTAGTAATTTATTCAATTTTTATATCTGTATTAATACTTAATTTTGATTAATTCAATTTGAGCTTGCAAGCACATTTTGATGGTAAGTATCCTCCTTGAAATCTCCATTCAACACAGCCATCATCGGGGTAGTTTAATGTTTCGTTGTTTCAGATCTTGTCGACTCTACTAATTTAATAATAGAAGATCGGATCTACTGTCATATGACATAACTAGCTTCTCAGGTATTTCATTAAGTTAGAAATATTATGATATTATTCTTAGATTTTTAGGTTTTGTTAACCCAGACCCGGTCTTAAGACCAAACCGGGAAGCAACCCGCGCAGCATCTTCAGACACTAAGTTTATGCATTCAACATAGTGTCGGAGCCCATGCGGATATAATTTTAGATTGCTTGCACACTTTTGAGTATTAAATTTGAGTTTTAATCATATTTCATAATATGTGCATGAGTTTAATTGAATCCTTAATTAACACCTTTTATTCGCTTTGAATGATGTATTGCAAATCCAATGGTGTTAAGTGGTATGTTTCATTCATATCCAATTTTAAATCTTTTGAATGTTTTATAGCACAGTGAATTTCATCTAATTTGTTATGGACTATTGTTAGTCAGATAATTGAAAGTTTAATCTTATCTCGAGCTTAGTATATTAGACTTAGTCCAATTATTGGTCTTGTTACTCATTTAAGATTTAAATATTATCTTTTGACTATTTCATTTTCATTAATTATTAATCTCTATTTTTGATGAAATTTTGGTAGCCTCCTGGCGTCATCCCCACATATGGGGCTACTTCGAGAATGCTAGAGCCTTCCTACCATGCTTAAGAAAGCATGCATAGTTAGTGTCATAAGCGGCTTAGAGTCTTCTAAACCCACCATGCTTAAGAAAGAATGCATAGGCCTTCAAATACTTGTAATTTCAATTCAAATTTTTATTTTGAACTTAGAGTTCATTTTGTGTTAAATTTATTAAGTCTTTTATCAATCTAAATTTCAGAACCTCTAGCATCTTTCCCGCGGGCGGGAGTGCTTTAGCCTTCCCACCACGCTTATGGAAAGCGTGCATGGTAGGTGTCTTGTGACACCGTGACTTAAGAGATTTTATTGCACCTACCGCACTTATGAAAAGCCTTGCATAGGCCTTTAAACCTATGTAAAAGCATCCTGATTTTCTTAACATGCTGAAGCAGCATGCACGAGTACTTAAGGCTAGTAGATATTTGTAATTGCATTGAATAGTAAGTACATGAATTTAATATGCCAGGAAAGCATGTGCACAGGCATTTAAAATGAAATCCGACGGCCTCCCAGCATCATCCCTATGTAAGGGGCTGCATCAGGAGTGCTAGAGCCCTCCTACCATGCTTAAGAAAGCATGCATAGTCAATGTCTTGTGACACTATAGCTGAATGATTTTCTTGCACCTACTGTGCTTATGAAAAGTGTCATTGGCCTTCAAACCTGTGTGAAAAGCATCATGATTTCCTCGACATGCTGAAGCAACATGCACAAGTACTTATATCTAGCAAATATATGCAGTTGTATTAAAGCAATAGGTACAGAAATTTAATATACAATAGACATATATACAAGTGTTTGAAATAAAATTCGGTAGCCTCGTCATCCCCATGTGATCGGGAGTACTAAAGCCTTCCCACCACGCTTATGGGAAGCGTGCATAGTAGGTGTCTTGCGACACCATAGCTTAAGAAGTCTTTCAAACCCACCACGCTTAAGAAAGCATGCATAGACCTTCAATATCTTCAAATTAGAAGAGAAATTTGTTACAGGTTTCTTATAACCAGCTTTCTGCAAATGAAAGTTCATCCATTTAAGCAACATCTTCTCGGATGGTAAATTCAGAAGCTCTTCAATATCCTTGTTGTCGTCTACAAGCTCCACCAATTGAGGCATCTTTTTTAAGTTGAGATCCACTAAGAGTTGTATCTTGATGATTTGAGAAATTAAGCCCAACACCAAATGAGGCCTCCCTTCAACCAAGCCTTGAGACGCAATGCTAATTACAATACACCTCATGGCTTTTGCAGAATTGAGGCAAAAGGTGTGGTTTTAATTCCACTTTGTTGACCTCCACATATGTGTCATAAGTCAAGTCAAGCCCACAAATCAAATTCGACGGACTCGGAGGTGATGTAAATCGGGCTCAAAATGTACTAAGTCACTAAGAAATGGTCAAAATGGCCTCTAATCAATGAACGGACTGTGTCATCATATTCATAATGTTGAAACTGGTCAGAATATAAATATTGCACAACTTGATGAGCTAATCAAGCGTCAGTCGCCAATACGCCTGCATATCGAGATTAGGAGGCACTAACGCAGACCAAATGACCTTCGTTTGTAAAATTGATCATGTCATTAGCTTCAAAACATCAAAATCTATCAAGTAAGACTATTCACACTCAATTTGGATGAGTCTTCATGAATGTCGAGCGGTCAAAAGCCGATACGAGCATTTTGAGCTGAAATGGACTCAATTTGACATCGACTTGAACCAAACAGCCTCCGATTGTGAAACGGACTGCTCTATTGCATCCGGAACATCGGAGAAAGCTAAGATTAATATATATATTGACCATGTGATTTTATCAGCATAAAATTCACATTAAAGTCATTTAATCCATTTAAAAATTAGTTTAAAATCCCTAAATTATCCTAAATTCAATCAAGCCGTAATTCTATTGGACCGAACCGCTCAGCCTAATCCCCTTTCTCGCATGACTCTTCTTCCCTCACGAACACAAGGCTATGAACCTTTTTTGTCCGTCTCCCTCCTTCGCTCGACCGCGTGCACAACCCGTCGGTTAGACCTTCTTCATGTATGCAAGAAACAGAATGTCAAAGCCTCTTCCGTTCGAACAACAACTGCCACTCCCAAACCGCTCCCTCCAAAACGCATGAAGAGAGGTACCTCTTTTCCTCCCTCTCATCCCAACCAAAAAGGAGATCTTTCCTCTACTCCCCTAATATAAAATTTAAAGCTTTCTTCCTCTCCTCCTCCAAACCAAAAAAGAGATAAGGTAAAACTTCCTTTCTTTCTTCTTCCTCCTTCCTTTTCTTTCTTCTCCTTCTTCTTCCTTCTCCATTTCACTCTTTCCCCCATTTCCACAAAAAAACAAAAAAAATTATTTCATTCTTCCTCACACAAAACTGAAATTGCATCATCTCCTTCCCTCAAATTCACTTCAGCTCTCCAATTTCCCTTTGTTCCACCAAAATCAAAAATCCACTCTCCTAGTTCCCTCATTTTCCACCAAAATCAAAAATCCACTCTCCAAATCCCCTCATTTTCATCAAAATTGAAAATCAACTTTTAAAAAATCCCATTTTCTAATTCAAATTTCAAATTCGCGTCGCCAAAATTGGAGAAGAACAGTCATGAGGCAAGTTCTTCTCCTAATTTTCGATATCTCCTCCTTACATTATACTTCCAATCTTCGCTTCATCGCCAAGGAAGATCACATTCATGAGGCGGGTTCTTCTTTCGATTTTCAGTGTTGCACTCCTTGCATTACCTCTTCAAACCCGCTTCATCGCAACCGGGGAAGAACACCATCATGAGGTGGGTTCTTCTTTCGATTTTCGGCGTCGCCCTCCTAGCCAAATCTTCCTTTCCAATTTTCGCTTCGCCGCAACCGAAGAAGCAACACCATCATGAGGTAGGTTATTCTTTAAGTTTTCGGCATCGCCTCCCATTTCCATCCCTTTTACGACCCTTCTCTTCGTCGTAACTAGAGAAGAACACCATCATGAGGTGGGTTCTTCTCTTAGTTTTCGGCATGCCTAACCTCGCCTCTTTGTCAATCTTTATAGTGCGTAGAAAAATGAGTCAAAATATGTGGGATATATGATAATATATATATAAATATATATATATATATATATATATATATATATATATATATATATATATATATATATATATATATATATATATATATATATATATATATTCTTATATTTCTTTATAGGTTTGAAGGACTGGTCGTACTCATGAGGGTGTGATGAGATGAAAAATTGATTGTGGTGTCGCAAGACACCGCTCGCTATGCTCATGAGGGTGTGCCGAGTAAGCCAACATCTGTTAGATGTCGCTCTCCTTAGACGAAATGCTGCCAAAATTTTATCTAATTTCTAGACTTAGAAAAAAAATGAAATGAATACACATTACATTACATTTCTCTTTCTATAGGTTTCAAGACCCTGCTAATGCCCATGAGGGCGTAGCGGGTGTGAAGACGGCTATGATATTGCAAGACACCACTCACTATTCTCATGAGGGCATACCGAGAAAGCCAAAATACTCATGATCACGCAGGGATGATGTCTGAGGTCCAAAATTCGGCCAAATCTTTTGACTTAGGAAAAATATGAGAGTAAAATGAACTAACTTAAGAACGCTAAGTAAGAAAACCTACAACTAAATCTAAACTAAAAGTATCAAACAAGGAAAAAGGGGAAAGTAAAATGACATATAGCAAACACAAAGTAAAACAAGAAAAAAGAAGAGAGGAAAAGCATTTACAAAACCTATTTAAGCAAGTTGAAAACCTTCCAAGTGTGTGTATTAAAATCCTTCTCCCTCTTCAAGTACTCTAAACTCAAGCAAGCACTCTCTTAGCCTTATTTAGAGGGATTTGAGGAAGTAACGAGTGAGTTCTCTTTTCTTGTAAATTCCTCAAAATTAAACAAGTTTTAATTAGAATTTGGAGAGACTAATACTAAACTCACAACAAAATTGTAATAAACTTAAAGTCTATAAATTTAATATAGAGTTAAGGATTAATCCAAATTGGTTTAATAACTCTTATCTGAATATAGAGGTGATTACAATGCTAGCTAATAAGCATGAGTAGGGATAAAATAATAAACTCAAATCGATAACTTATCAAAAATGATGTAAATTGAACATAATCAAGTTAGGAGAATTATAAAAACTCAGCAAGTAAAGTAAGTGCAAATAATATTTTAAACTATAATCTAAATCAAAATGCCTTCATCACCACTTGAAATGCAACTCTTTGTACAAGCAGATAGAAGGTGATACTAAATCAAAATCTATAAAAATCATAGGGCTTCCTTCAATCAAAAATTAAGGAATTTCATTCTAATTATAATTTTTAAAAATCAATAATTTGATTAATTAGATAAAATTATCTAAGCTATTGTGGGCTCCGAAAACTTCCCCACCGACCTCTTCAATGAAAAGAGTGTTTTTAAAGTGTCGGTGTAATTTTCAGAAGGCAGATAGAATAGTAGATAAGACACTACCCAGAGATTTCATCCTCATTTGGTGAGAACTTTAGACCGATTCAGGGTTTCTTATAAAGCAAGCCCCTATAGTTAATTACCCCTCCCGAAGTGAGAGAGAACTTTCGACAAGGCTAGTCATTGGATCGCTTAAATGCATAGCGTATAGTAGCAGCATGTAGAGTTTAAGAATTTAAGATATGAAATTTATCATTTCAACTCAAACCAGATAGCTGGGGGAATGATGACGCGCTCGATCTAGATCTCATGGTTCCATCATCCCGGGCAGTCTTGGTCCCTAGTTACTTAGTCAGGGGAGGTAGTCAACCCAACCTGACAGAAGAATCCTCATCAGCAACATATGAGTTACGTCATCCAAGAAATCCTTGTAGACCTGGGGTGGTGTTTGTCTAAGGAGATAGGCTTAAGTCTACCTTAGCTGACAGAGGATGTTTTCCCTATCAAGTATACCCTATGATTCACAACTCAAAGGGCAAAGCCATTAGCGAGCATACGGGCTACGGCCGTGATCATAATATAATGGAGACGGACTGGCCAAACCACCCGATCAGAGGACTCTGGTCATAACTACTTTATTTGTGGAGCCTCGCCAAGTCACGCTTCAGGACACGGTCACGCTCCGAGATTGATTGAGAGTGAACATAGCAGAACACTTGATTTGACATTAACTCCTTTGTCAGCTAGAGTTTTTTTAATTTGTCACTCCCGATAAAGAAAGGTGGATATATTATGTTTGGTTTAAGTTATTAATGATAGAGTTTCATTTGAGTAATTTTAGATTGATATTTGAAAATTGATTAATTTGAATATGTTTAAGAGTTTTAGATCTTGTCTATTCTATTTAGTTATTAATAGAGGATTAGATCTCACCACGTAATCATTTCTCGAATATTCCACTGATTTGAAACTATTTTTATAGGTTTTTAGGTTTTGTTAACCCGGACCCAGTCCTAAGACTAAACCGGGAAGCAACCCACACAGCATCCTCAGACACTTGAATTTAGGCATTCAACATAGTGTTGGGGCCCATGCGGGTGTATTTAAAAATTTAGGTAGTTTTTATTTCTGAGTTATGAGATTGATTTCAAATTTTTTTTCATTTAATTCTAACTTTAAAACTCTTATTATAGGTTTTTAGGTTTTGTTAACCCGGACCCAGTCATAAGACTAAACCGGGAAGCAACCTGCGCAACATCTCAAACACTTGAATTTAAGCATTCATCATAGTGTCCGGGCGCATGCGGGTGTATTTAAGAATTTAGGTAGTTTTTTATTTCTTAATTATGAGATTGATTTTATACTTTTCATTTAATTCCTACTTTAAAACTCTTATTATAGGTTTTTAGGTTTTGTTAACCCGGACCCCGTCATAAGACTAAACTGGGAAGCAACCTGCGCAGCATCCTCAAACACTTGAATTTAAGCATTTAACATAGTGTCGGGGCACATGTGGGTGTAATTAATAATTTAGGCTATTCCTGAGTTATGAGATTGATTTTGTATTTTCATTTAATTCCAATTTAACCTATGCAGCCTTTTTAGACATCAAAATTTGCACTTGAAATCTCTATGTCTGAGCACATGCATGTATTTATAGCTTAGATAATTTCACCTAACTAGTGGTTTCATTGCTTTTGAAGATTATAATTAGAATGAAATTTCTTAATTTTTGATCAAAGAGACCCTATGATTTTTGTAGATTTTGGTTTAGTATTTATCTCATCGTACAAAGGGTTGCAGATTCGGTGGTGAAGAAGGCATTTTGATTTAGATTATAGTTTAACACACTACTCCCACTTAGTTTACTTGTTGAGTTTTTGTAATTTTCCCAACTTGATTATGCTCAATTTGCCTTAATTTTGATAAGTTATGCCAATTTGAGTGTTTGTTGCTTTAGCCCCACTTATGCTTATTAGCTACAATAATCACCTCCATATTCACTTATGAGTTATTAAACCCAATTTGAATTTATTCTTAAATTTTGAGTTTATTTCAAGTTTGTTGTAAGTTTGGCATTAAACCCCAAAATTTTAATTAAAGCTGTTAATTTTGAGAAATTTATAAGAAAAGAGAACTCACTACTTCCATTTAAGTCATAGAGAATAGCTATTAGAGTTTGTGAATTTAATATTAGCCTCCCCAAAATTTCACTTAGATTTTAAATAAATATTTTATTCTTCCCAAAATTTGTTTTAAAGGGCTCCCCCTTTTTCCTTGTTTGGTGCTTTTTAGTTTGAAATTAGTTACAAGTTTTTCTATTTAGCGCCCCCAAGTCAGCTCATTTTACCCTTCCATTTTTCTAAGTCAAAAGATTTTGACAAAATTTTGGGGCCTCTGGACATCCTGTAGAGGGTCGATCGGGTATTTTGCTTGTTCGGTAAGCCCTCTTCGAAGGCAGTGGTGTCTTGCGACACCACACCCTCTTTTTTTATCTTATCGCGCCCTGCTGAGCAAAACGAGGTCTTCAAACCTGCAAGAATACATGTAATGCAATATATAATCATCCTTTTTTTCTAAGTCTAGAAACTAGACAAAATTTTGGCAGCATTTCGTCTAGGGGAACAACATCTAACAACTGGTGGCTTACTTACACCGCCGAAGCGTGCGATGTCTTGCGACACCACAACCTGCTTTTTCATCTCGTCGTGCCCTGCTGGGCACAACAACGTCTTTAAACCTGTAAGAAAGCATAAACAACATATATTCATTCCCCCCTCTTTTTCTAAGTCTAGGATTTAGACAAAATATCGATAGCCTCCCGGAGTCATCCGGGTGGTCGTGTTTTGGTTTTTCTTACGCACGAGCATAGTCAATATATATATCGATTTAGGGTAATTCCATCATTCTGAACACAATGGCTTTCCTAACGAGGCCATTTGGTTAGTCGCTAAATTGAGTCAATTTTAGCTCGAAATGCATGCCCCCACTTTTGCTCGCTCGATTTCTGCATAGACTTGTTTGAATTGAGTGCAAACTATCTTATTTGATAAATTTTGATGTTTTGAAGCCAATGACATGATCAATTTCATGAACGAAGATCATTTGACTTATGTCGGCTCCTACTAACCTTGATATGCGTGCAAGCATGTTAATGACTCGAGCGCTTGATCAGTTGCTCATTAAGTTATACAATATGTATATCCTGACCAATTTTGATGTTTGAATGCAATGGTGAAGTTCATTTATCGATCAAAGGTCATTTGGATTGATTTCGGTGATGTCTAGTGTATTTTAATCTCGATTTGTGTGATGTCACTTCAAATCACTCGACATTTACACAGACTCGTCTGAATTGAGCATTGATAGTCTCATTTAATATATTTTAATGTTTTGAAGCTAACAGCGCAATCAATTTCATAAACAGGAGTTATTTGGCTTGCATCGGTGCCTCCTGACTTTGATTTGCATGTCGACACTTTGATAGCTCGACCGCTTAATCGATTGATCATTAGATTTTGTAATAGCTATATTCTGATCGATTTTAATATTCTGAACACAACGACGAAGTCCGTTCATCGGGTGGAGGTTGTTTCGACCATTTTCGATGATATTCAGTGCATTTTGAGCCCCGATTTGCGCATTGTCACCTCCGAAGTCAATCGAATTAGATTTGTGAGCTTGATTTATGACACACATATGGAGGTCAACTATAAATACCGCATGTGCTGAACATAGATTTAAAGTATAAATTTTAATGTCTAAAAGGCGTATAGTTAAATTGGAATCTATTAAATATTAATAAAATTCTAATAAGATATTAGATCAATTTACAACGCCTTCTATGCCACGGATGCAACACATCGCATAACAAAGAGCATTAGTTAAAGCATTCTTAAATACACCCGCATGGGCTCTGATACTATGTTGAATGCTTAAATTCAAGCATCTGAGGATGCTGCATGGGTTGCTTCCCAGTTTAGTCTTAGGATTGAGTCCGGATAAACAAAACCTACAATTCTATAATAAGAGTTTCAAATTAGTGAAATTTTTGAGAAATTAATTTTGTCATGTGATAGTAGATTTAATCCTCTATTAGCAGCTAAACATAATTGATAGGATCTAAAGCTCTTAAATATATTCAAATTAATCAATTTTTCAAATCAAATTAAGTAGTAATTTCAAATTATTTAAATGGAATTCTATCATTAAAAGATTAACTAAAATCAATCTATCCACCTTCCACAATTATTTGTCAAGGGTGATAAATTAAGAAAACTCTAGCTCACAAAGAAGCTAATGTTAAATCAAGTGTTATGCTATGTTCACTCTCAATCAATCTCACGTCAATAAGGATGTGGCCCGTCTCCTCTGGCTGCATGGCTTAGCCAGTAGTCTTCACAGATAAAGTAATTACGACTAGAGTCCTCTAATCAGGTGGTTTGGCTAGTCAGGCCCCATTATATTACGATCAAAACTGTAGCCCGTATGCTCCCCAATGGTTCTACCCTTTGAGTTGTGAATCATAGGGTATACTTGATAAGGCAAGCAATGTTAGCCAAGGTAGACTTAAGACTGTATTTTTAGACAAACACCATGTCAGGTCTACAAGAATTTCTTGGAAGATATAACTTCTGTGTTGCTGATAAGGTCCTTTAGTCAGGTTGGGTCGACTACCTCCTCTAACTAAGTAGACTAGAGACTATGATGGCCCAGAATGATGAAACCATGGGATCTAGATCGGACACATCATCATTTCCCCAACCATCTAATTTAAGCTGAAATGATGAATTTTATAATCTAAATTCTAAAACTCCATATGCTGCTACTATACACCACGCATTAAGCAATCTAACGACTAGCCTTAATCGAAAGTTCTCTCTCACTTATTGGGAGGGGTAATTAACTCTTGCAACTATAAAAAACCTGGAACCAAATTTAAAGTCCTCACAAAATGAGGATGAAATCTTTGGGTAGTGTCTTATCTACTATCTCATCTACCTTCAAAATTACCACACTTTTAAAATCACACTCTCTTCAATTCAATAATTGTCGAGGTCGGTGAATTTTGGAGCCCACATTTTTGGCGACTGGCCGGAGACAGATTCTCTTTCCATCTTTAGTCATATATGTATAGTAGCAATGAAATTTTTGAAAATTTAAAACAAAAAAGGGTGATTTAAGTGTGTAATAAATTCAATATGATGCTTTATGTAGAATGAATAATTTTGTAGAGTATATCTTTATTACACCATTATTTTGTTCTATAGTACCTCTGCATCTTGAAAGTATGGAGTAAAATAATAATTAATAATTACTAATCCCCATCTATCACTTTTGCACAATGGATCTACAAAGCACTATTTTCACCGTTCAGCTAGGTCATGGTGCGAACATCTACCTAACTAACACCATCATCAACACAGGAGATGTTGGGACTACTATTCAATTTGGTAGCTTGAATTTCTCGGCTATCGTAGTTGCAACTCCTGAAGTGCCCACCCATGGTACATTCATCTGAGGTCATGCTGGAAGGCCTCAAGTTATTGAAGCTCCTACTAGCCATGTGCGCCAACCAGTTCAACAACCAACTATCAGGAGTTCTCCGAGAGAACTTCTTTCAAAAGACTAGGTCAATCCAAGCTCCGTGATGAAAAGAACCATCGTAAATTGTGTCTTTAATGCCTCGTACTGCCGCACCGATTGAACCTTTTGTACCAAGAAAGCATGATCATGAAAGCTTCCTCATCAGGGAGCAAATTAACCATAAGACAAAGAAGAAGGAGAAACACTGAGCTGAGGGCTCAATAGATCCCCTTTGAATAGCCTAACGAACAAGCGATACTATCGCCAGAAGTGAGTATCCCTACCCACAATAACTTTGACAACCTAAAGTGGGTAAAAAGGAATAGCTCTACTAGTAAAGTAAAGCAGTCTTTTTGGAAGAACCAACCACATCAAGCTCCACTACCATAAAGAAGACAAACAAACATATATATGATACATAAAGTTCTCAAAATAGCCAAGGACAAAGGCCTAATGAAAAGAAGATTTTAGAGGTCTGTGGTGATGAAAAATACTGAAGCTCCACCAAAAAAGTTGTCATCTTATTGACCTGACTTTTGGAGTGAGCTCTCAACTCCACCCTCTTAAACTTAGGAGTCTTCTAGACACTAAGATTTCCTTAGTCCTAAGACATATCTAGCTTAACCTAAGCCTAGAGACCTAGAAGTATTAATCATAAGATTAGGCTTTGCCTTAGGTCTTAAAGAAGTTACATATCCTATAGCCTAAACCCAATCTAGATATACTTTCTCAAATCAAACCTAGATTCAATTATTAGACCAAATCTTAAATTCAAATTCAAATTCCAAATATAATTTTAAATTTGACTCCAAATGATTGAAACCAAAAATCAAATTCAAATCCTAAAACCCTACCAAGGCTAAACCACATTCATAAGTTTATAAAACTCCCTTAGATCAAATCAAACTTAATTGATTTCTTTATGAATTAATTATTCCTTCATTTATATTCACAAATATAAATGAAATCCAAATTCAAATGACTAAAACTATATCGAAAATCAAATCCAAACTCTATCTAAACCCTTTAAGACAATTCTTTGGACTTAGCCAAATTCTATCCAGATCAAGTCAACCAATGAATTTTCTCTTGAATCAATCATTCATTCGATCATTTATCCAAATATAAATAAAAGCTATAATCATCAAACAAATTTAAGTCAACCCCAAGTCAAGCCTTACATAGCTTTTGACTTAAAACTTTCAATTGATCCAAAACCCATTGGACTCCAAATTGATTGTTGTTGGATTTATATTTCAATCTAGGGCTCATATATAAGTTCAACTAAACTCGAATCAAATCAAAATCAAACAAATTGACTCACTTAGGTCCACTTGACCCAAAGTGACTTAAAGGACCCATTTGAACCAACTTCTAATCCAACCCTTGAACCAAGCACACCAAAAACTTCCACCATGACTGTTTATCACCCTAGGATGATCAACTGCAATTAATTGGGCCAAACCAAGCCCAATTGACCATTTGATCCAAATTGGCCTAAAGGACCAAATCAGGTCCAATCATGATCTAACCCAAATTGATTACAACCAATGGCTAAAGTTCATTCCAAATTGATTATTGAAGTTGACCAAAGTTATAATTAAATCCAATTTGATCAATCAAGCCCAATTGGTCAACTTGACCCAACCTAGCCCAAATTGGCCTAAAGGGTCAATTTGAGCTAAATCCAAATTAAATCCAAACTAATTCAAACTAAAGACCATATTCATTTCAATTAGCCAATTGAACATAAATCAACCAATAATCTAAGCTTATTTGGCCAATTTTGATCAAATGAGTCAATTTGACCTAATATGACCAGTATGACCCAAATTGGGCCAAATCCCTTGAAACCAAGCCAAGACCTATTGGAGGCTAATAAAACCCAACCCAAATCCATTTGGGATCAGCCCAAAACCAACCCAACCCATTTAAATTTCTCATGGATCCTCTCCTACATAGGATTCCACCCAACATCATTTAATTCCCCCCATCACATTCACTTAACTCCTCCCCAATATTTTCTTTGAATAGATCTATCATATGATAGCAATAGAGGACTTTGGAGCAAAAATCCAAAGTATTCAATCAATCCATCATCCATCCTAACCACCCAAGCAAGATGGCAATCAATTTGGAGCCAAAAAATTCAAAAAAAAATAATGGATTTTCACCCATTATAAAAGGAGGGGAAAATGAAGCTTTAGATCTCTTGCTCCTACCATCATTCAGCCCCCCAAAAGCACCCCAAAGTAAAAAGGAACCCATCCCCCACTTCTTTGAGCCATTTTTGAGCTCAAAAATAGAAATAATTACTTTTTTGGTGAGGCAATGGTTGACATCAGAGAAGGCAACATTCTGAAGGGATGAAAAGGTTAAAGATCACTCCAAAGCTTCCTCACATACCTAGGAGTTTGCTCGAATCTTCACCGCCATCGAAAACCATCCGACGAGGTAAATTTTGCCAAACTTTAGCTGGCCTTAGGATTTCACACATTTTGTATTAATTTTCTTACGATTTTAAGAATTTCCTCTAGAATGTCCTGCATTTTTACTTTAAATCATCCCAATTAGAAAATAAATTTTTTTTGGTGTAAATTAACGCAAAAATGAGTCCATTTGGATAAGTTTTCACTTAGAAACTCTCATTTTTCCAAAAAAAAAGGATGAAAATACTGTTCACCATCCGCTACGTCCGTCCTCCACCGCAGAATCGATGGTTGATCGCGTGAATCGCATGATCGTGACTGGATCGCCTGTTGTGATGGACAAAAGCGGTTCGCATGATTGACGTCGGATCACGCGGATCGCGCGTGATCCAGGCCATCAGATCGCTAAGGCGATATGGACCGTCCAATCGCATGGTTCGCATGATCGACCGCCGACGCACGCCGATCACGCCAGCCTCGGATCCTACGATGACTAGACCATCCGACCAATCGCGGTCCGAGTGAGTCGCGGGTCATTTTCCCTTCCCGCCCAAAGGCTGACATCAGTGCTGCTGTATTTTATTTTTTTAAAAAAATTAATTTAAATCACCTAAAACTTCAAAAATTTAT
Organism: Cymbidium sinense; assembly: GCA_021442155.1. Taxonomy (NCBI): domain Eukaryota; kingdom Viridiplantae; phylum Streptophyta; class Magnoliopsida; order Asparagales; family Orchidaceae; genus Cymbidium; species Cymbidium sinense. Next base: position 77,983,838 of record CM038218.1, on the reverse strand, counting down.
AAAAAAATAAAATACTTAACCAAAAATACAAACAAGGGCTCGTTAGATTCGTCTTTCCAAGAGGAATCCAACATGCCCAAAATTCCAAAATTTTACTAAGAATGTTAAGCTTAATTGGAGTTTTAGTGAAAATCAAATTTCATTGATTAAACCAAACAAATATACGAGATTAGTTTGAATTTTTCAGGGATTGAAACTAAAGTTAAAACACACATATCATAAAAATTTCAAGTGAAAAAGTCTTTTGAATTGGGAGAAATTAAATTTTGAAGTTTAGATTATCCATTTTAATAAAATAAATCAAATAAAAATTCAAAATTTTAAAAAAAATCTTCAAAATGGCTTAAATTACTTCAATTAACATCTAGGACTCTTAAAAAATAATGTGATCTTCTAAATCTTAATGAACCCCAAACAAACACTTAAGAGTGGAGTTTAATCAATTAAGGAGTTAATTAAAATATAATCTAAAATAATTTAAATATCAAATCAAAAATAAAAAAATGAAATAGCACTTAAGCAATCATTAATCAAACCTCAAATTAGAAAAATATCAAATCAAACTTAAAATTAAACAAATCTAGGAAACTTTAACATTAGTGAAATGAGTATAACTAAACCTATACTAAGCATGAAATCTTAATCATATGAAACCCCTTAATGAGTATAAATAAATTGAAACTAATTAATCATTCATTTGAAGGGTTGGAGTTATGACATTTGAAAGGGAGCGATTAGGAACTTTAGTGGTCTTTTAACTTTGTTTAAATAAATTTTGTAAATACTTTTCACCCTTATTTTTATTTTGTTTTACTTTTATGTTTGTCATATATCATTTTACCTTTTTCCCCTTTCTTTATTTGGTGCTTTTAGTTTAAAATTCATTGCAAGTTTCTTTACTTAGCGTTCTTAAGTCAGTTCATTTCACCATCCTCTTTTTTTCTAAGCTGAAAAATTTGACGCAATTTTGGCAGCCCCCCGGCATCATTCACATGTAGGGGGCTGCATCGGGGATATTTTGGCTTTTCATGCCCTCTTGAGCGTGGCAGTGGTGTCTTCTTATGACCAATTTTTCATCTCGTCGAGCCCTCTTAAGCACGATGGAGCCTTCAAAATTGAAAGAAGATATACAATATATATTCATCTCCCCTTCTCCTCTTTTTTTAAGTTTAGAATTTAGACAAAATTTTGACAGCATTTCATCTAGGGGGAGTGACATCTAACGGGTGTTGGCTTACTCAGTATGCCCTCTTGAGTATAGCGAGCGGTGTCTTACGACACAACATCCTGTTTTTCATCTCATCATGCCCTCTTGAGCACAACGAGGTCTTCAAACCTGCAAAGAAATAAAAGCATGTATATATATCCACATTCACAGATCCCACATGTTCTGATGTATTTTTGGCGCGCTGCAATACTCGGCAAAGAAACGGGGTTATGATATTAATCCGTATCCCCAAATCAACAACAGAAACAAAAGGGATAGAAGAAGGCCAAGTTGGCTAAAAGATTTCACTAATATCCCCAACATACAACATCAACAGAGAATATAACCTTACATTCAGACCAGAAAGAGCTATATATTTAAAAAAATACCAAGCCAGAATAATAGTTTTACAACAACAGAGATCAGTAGGAATAAAGAAATTTTACAACAGCAACAATCAAAGCCAAAAAAATAAAAATACAAACTTTATTAAATACAAGAGTCAGGAAACAATCCGAGACATCAACTATTTCCAGGCCTCCACAGTAAATAAAACCATAGCAGTTGAACGCCAAAGGAACGAAGAAACGGAGACTTAAATTCAAGAAATCAAGAAGAGTAGTAAAATAACAGATTGCTCATACCTCAACTGCCAGAATGACTGAAGCAAGTTTGATAACAGATTGTAATAGAAAGTAACAACTTGTAACAGAAAGTAGTTAGGCTTGCATAGATAGCTCAGATCCAAGCTAAAGAAGGTAAAACAGAAAGTATAAATAGAGGTCAGAAGCCAAACAGAAAGGGAGATCAAATATTCTGCAAAGAAACCCTTCCCTCAGTGTCTAATCTTCTTCTCCTTCATTCCCAAGCCTCTACACCGATTTGTCCTCACCAGAAAAATATTTTCTCCGGCGAGTCACCCTCCGGATTCCTCCCCTCCACTCCCGCATACCATCCATTCTCTCGGAGCGATGACGGCTCGAACAGTCGAAAGGAATAAAAGGAAAACTAGGTTAAAGATGAAACTTATCCAAGAAGAATCATCAGATGGCCAAGAGCGAACGGCGCAAACCTATATTTCACCGGATCTGAAGTCAAGGCAGCATCCGGCCCCAAAGCAGAAACGTGGAATCCACTCAAAGTACTAGATCCAACGGCTCAATTCAAAAGCGAAAGCACAATCAGTGCTGATCCAACGGCCAAGTGAGAAAAAGGCGTAATCCAGCGGTTCAGAAGGCACCCGATAATTTCCCCATGTAATTACTCAGCTCAGTCGGGTTCATTCCACTCAGAGTGAGTCAACTCACTGAACAGACCCCAATTGGCACTAAACCAGACCCAATTAGCACTGTACCAGACCAAATTCAAAGATTTAGACCATATCATTGGTGCTCTCATTGATTACATCATACAAAAATGGCAGAAGGAATAAGACACACATCAAAAACCCTAGAAGAATGTGTGACAGGGCTAAACAAAACAGATGAGCAAATGTCCTCAATCTTTATGATATTAAATGAAGTTTCAAGAAGACTGTCTTATAGAAGAAAAATTGGAGAAAAACTCTCAAACGATAACAAATCCAATCCCGGTATGTACATCATCTCTATAAAATGTTATCCTCCAAATAGACCACAAACACAAAAACATTAGACACATTAAAGTAGATATGTCAAGGTTTAATGGAGACAATCTAAAATTTGTTCCAAAGCGGACCGTACTTTCAATATTATAGTTTATCAGAAGAATAGAAGTTCATAATTGCCTCAGTTTACATGGATGGACACGCACTTGGTATCAATATATGCACTTAAATAATCGGTTGCATTCTGGACATAATTTAAAGAAAACGAGGTTATTAGATTTGGTCCCTCTCTCTGAGATTTGAGAGAGAATTAACTAAATTACATGAGACAACAACATTTGAACTTCTGATGATTTTGAAGAACTAAATCAAATTTCGTGCATTCCACGAATTTTACAAAGCTATTTTGAATCAGGGCTTAAACATGATATCAAGAGGGAAGTAAGAGCATTACAGCCCAATTCCTTGCAGCAAGCATTTCAATTGGCCAAACTAATGGAAGATAGGCTAGCTGATGACATTCACATGGCCAGAAACTACAAGATCATCTCCGGATTAAAACAATCTGATTCAATGACCCATCGCCTACTCCCAAACACCAATCAACCTGGTAACAATCAAAATAAGCAACCAATAGCAATTCGAGGTGACACTACCAATTGGAAGAAAGAGAAGAAAGGATTGTTTCAATTGTGAGAAAAAAATATCATGAAGGCATATATGTCAAGCCAAATTGTTTGCCTTCATGATGGTCAATGAGGACCAAGAGTATCAACTACAGCAAGATACTAAACCAGAAAGACAGTGGATACAAGAAGAAGTATTAGAAACAAGCTTAAACTATCAGCCATTTAATCCAGGCTAAGACAGATGACATAGAGGTTGCATAATTATAAACATTCTAAATAGTTCTAACCACTGACTTAGCTTAGAATTATAATTCAGATATAGCCCAAATCTATAAAATACCATAGGGCATAGTGCAAAGAAGAAATGTCAGAGTTATAAGTAGAAGTTGGGGCACAACAAGCTTACCAATCTCAAATAAAGGGCCATAAAGAATTCCACGAGAATCTGATCAACAATCTGCCATTCTGAGGTATCTGAGAGGTAGAAGCGATCTTACAAGGGGCCGGGAACTGACTACATGTAGAACAGAAGACCCTTGTAGAATAGAAGATCCTTGTACAAGCAGACAGACAAGTCCAGGGGAAAGGATTGCTATCAAATGATGATCCTAAGGTAGGAATTCAACAATCATAAAAGGGCAAGTCATAATGGTGAACTTGAGGGCAAGGTCAATGTGGGGGAGGGGAGTAATGATATGAATCCATATCCCCAAATCAACAACAGAAATAAAAGGGATAGAAGAAGGCCAAGTTGGCTAAAAGATTTCACTAATATCCCCAACATACAACATCAACAGAGAATATAACCTTACATTAAAAAGAGTTAGATTTAAAAAATACCAAAATAATGCTTTACAGAGATCAGGAATAAAAAAATTTTACAACAGCAACAATCAAAGCCAAAAAAATAAAAATAAAAATTTTATTAAATACAAGAGTTAGGAAACAATCCAGCACAAAAGAGATCAACAGAAACTATTTCCAGAGCCTCCCTGAAAGTAAATAAAACCATAATAGATTGAACTGCCAAAGGAACAGAAGAACAGAGACTTAAATTCAAGAAATCAAGAAGAGTAGTAAAATAATAGATTGCTCATACCTCAACTGCCAGAACGACTGAAGCAAGTTTGATAACAGATTGTAACAGAAAGTAACAACTTGTAATAGAAAGTAGTTAGGCTTGCATAGATAGCTCAGATCCAAGCTAAAGAAGGTAAAACAGAAAGTATAAATAGAGAAGCCAAAGGGAGATCAAATATTCGCAAAAGAAACCCTTCCCTCGTGTCTAATCTTCTTCTCCTTCATTCCCAAGCCTCTACACCGGTTTGTCCTCACCGAAAAAGCATTTTCTCCCAGTCTCGGATTCCTCCCTCCTCCCCCTCGATACCATCCATTCTCTGAGAGATGACGGCTCCCAAAAAAGGAATAAAAGGAAAACTAGGTTAAAGACTTAAACTTATCCAAGAAGAATCATCCAAGACGGCCAAAAGAAGCCACCTAGATTTCACCTGATAAGTCAAGGCAACCGATCCACCAAGAAGAGAAACACGGCGGTGGAATCCACTCAAGAAGTACTAGATCCAACGCTCAATTCAAAGAGCGTAGCACAATCCGAAAAGATCCAACGCCAAGTGAGAAAAGGCTAATCCAACTTCGCCGTAAGGCACCGATAATTCCCCACTGTAATTACCAAATGAAGTTCATTCCACTCAGAGTGAGTCAACTCACTGAACAGGCCCCAATTGGCACTAAACCAGACCCAATTAGCACTGTACCAGATCCAATTCAAGGATCTGCCACTATCAAAGTTAGGTATGCACGACCATATCGTTAGGTATTGGGAATGTAAAACGATGGAAAGCGAATTCATCTCTTGACGATGTTCTTCCCTGATTTGCGACGAAGCGAAAGTTGGAAGGTTAAAGAGAAGCAAGAATTTGACTTTTGACGATATGCTTCCCAATTACGCAGCGAAAAATTGAAAAGCTAAAGAGGAGTCGACATGAATCGAAAGAATAATTTCCTCTTAATGTTTTTTCGGTTTCTGAAACAAAATTGGAAGGGTTGTGAGTGGGAAAAGTTGTGGGGTTCTGCGGGTTTGAGCCAAAGCAATGATGGCGGAGTGGATAGAGGGCTGGTGGGTTTGAAGGCTAGAACAGGCCGCGGTTTTGCTTGTGGATCTGAATGGTGAAAGGAGTGCTTTGTAGATCTATTCAGAAAAAAAAGCTGTTGTATGCTCTTTGTAATTGAAATGCTGACAGCCACTTGAATTCTTCTTCTCTTAATACTTATATCACTTTTCTGAAATGAGTTTCCCAAGCATAGAGCTTTAGAACTTTCATATTCACTAGAGCTTCTGACATAGCCTTTAGTCTCTCATCTTGAGCCTATATAAGTCTTGTGTGGAATTTATGCTGAAGCTTAGCCACAGGAGCATTGCATAGAACTGTGAGTACTATTACAACCATAGATGATATTGTTGCAAGGCCTACAACATGGTACAGAATCACCAAAGCAATGCAAAGTTGCAAGCATGTAGTCCATGTCTGATGAAATCAAACTGGAAATTCCCCAATCCTATATGCATCAACTTTAACATAATTCATGATCTCTCCAGAGGAATGTATCAGCTTGGCTGAGCTTGATAGCCTTAATTATTTCTGATACACAGCTGCTAAAAGCAAAGATCTGATTTGTAGACCTAACATTCTGGTGCGAAAATTCCACTGCCTCTGAGATAAGGACTCCAAAAATTTCACCAAGAACATTCCCAAAGCCAAAATGTAACCTTCGTATTTGAAAGTTCCCATTCCTACAGACACTTTTATAAAGGCATTCAATAGCATAGGTCCAGCAGACAGGGTCGGTACCTTAAGCAATGCAAAGAGACCTGAACTAAAATTTCATTTTTATGGCAAAAAACAATTGCCCTGAAGAAAGATGAAGAGGTATTGTGGCAGCTCTGGATTTGTCTACTAAGTTGCTCGAGAAACATGAAGTATCGATTTTCTCATCCATCTAACCCATATGAGGTATATCTTTCTCATCCAAGGGATTCTCATAATCTATAATAGGGAGAGACTTCAACCCCATAAGCCAGGGCACTAACCCTGGAGCTCGCATGACATTTTCTGGATTCTCATCGACGTCTGCCTTCTTCACGCTGGAAATTAGCGATAAGCTTAAGCTTCGCCCTTGGTATCTTCTCATCACTGCCGAACTTCTTCGTCGGCCTCTTCATACTGCGAACAGCGCAGGTTCCAAGATGTCATTGTAGCCGCTTCTCTATTACGGCCAGGCTCATCGCTCCGGCGGGATCTCTGTCTGTGGAGCGAACAGGGAAGGACGTCCATGCCTTTGCCAGAGCTGAGCCAGCACGGGTAACGGGATGAAATCGAGAGGGAGAGAATTGGATCTACTCGCCTGAATCACGGAAACCAACTTCGACTAAGAGAGAAACCATCACGTTCACATCCTACTCTTCGCCCTCTCCTTCTATTTCGCAGCATCAACGGAGCCAGCAGCAACGAAAGGGTGGATATCCTCGGAAGGTGTGGCAGGGCTCTTCATTGCATTGGCCGAGAAGGAACGGAACCAGCAAAACATAACGAGAGCAAGGCGGCGTTCGTTTTGTGCCATTTGAACGGAAAAGAAACGAGAAGGGGGAATGCTTTTGCGTGTGGTTTGCGGTTCCTCAACTGAACGAATGATAGGGAGGAGGGAGACTCTCGCACGCATAGGGAAACTGAGAAGAAGAGGGATCGCACGGGTCGGGTAGGGTTATTAGATGTAAATATTCTTTTTTTTTTCTTTTTAAATCAATTTATTAAATGAGTAATTCATCTTAATAAGAATTTTATGCAGACCTCAATATAGGGTTGATATATATGTTGATTTAAGATTGTTTCGTTATTAAACGCGACGCATCCTTATGTCATCAATTAGGTATTTTAAAATGCGTCATCTCTTTCGACCGCTCGATATTCATGTAGACTCGTCCAAATTGAGTGTGAATAGTCTTACTTGATAGGTTTTGACGTTTCGAAGCTAACGGCACAATCAATTTCACGAACGGAGGTCATTTGGCTTGCGTCGGCACCTCCTGACTTCGATATGCATGCAGACTCGTTGACGACTCGAGCGCTTGATCGGTTGATTATCAAGTTGTGCAATATTTATATTCTAACTAGTTTTGATATTCTGAATGCGATAATGAAGTCTGTTCGTCGATCAGAGATTATTTGAGTTAATTTTGGTGACGTCCTGTGCATTTCAGTCTCGATTTGCGTGCTGTCACTTCAAATCATTCGACATTTGCACAGACTCATCCAATTTGAGTGTGAACATTTTCATTTGATAGTTTTCAATGTTTTGAAGCTAACGGCATGATCAATTTCATGAATTGAGATCGTTCGGACATCGTCGCAGATTCCCGACTCCGATATGCACGTCGACACTTTGATAGCTCATGCGCTTAATCGATTGATCGTTAGGTTTTGCAATATTTATATTTTGATTGATTTCGATGTTCTGAACGCAACGATGAAGTCTGTTCATCAATCGGAAGTCGTTTCGACCATTTTTAGTGACGTCCAGTGCATTTTAAGCCTCGATTTGCGCACTGTCGCTTCCGAAGTCCGTCGAATTAGACTTGTTGGCTTGACTCGACTTATGTCACGTATGTGGAGGTCAATAAGGACGAAATCTTTGGGTAGTGTCTTATCTACTATCTCATCTACTTTCTAAAAATTATACTGACACTTTTAAATCATACTCTCTTCAATTCAAATAATTGTCGAGAGGTCGGTGTCAAACTTTCGTAGCCCACACACTCACAGAGATTTAGCATCCTCTTTGTATTGATAGCCCTCTCATCTATCGTCCCCAGCACAACAATATTGATCAATTTACACAAGTGGACACTATCTTTGACTAAGCTAAAGATTTCATTTAAAGCCCAACATTGAAATGCTGGACTATGGGAGGATATTGTTCACATGGAAGTGTTGTTCCCACCAACTCAATCTTGAAAATTCCTAGAATTCCTTTTGGATTACCAATGACAGTTAAGGAAGAGCCCTGAACTAGTCCACAAGGAATCTTTAGCCTGAAATCACCATCAAAAAATTCTGAAGAATTCATACTGAACCTCATTCTAATTGAATATTCTTTTTTTTTTTTAAAGAATCCATGTACTGATCAAATGGAATGATAAAATTACAAGGGCTCGTCCTTGGTTTGTAGTAAACAGCAAACATTGTTCCAGTAGTGACTGCATGCAATGTAATTGCGAGGACACCAAGGTGCATACTGTGGTTAGAGATGACTGAGGATGAAATATCGGTCTGTTGCCTCACGCTCTTCTCACTCCTACTCGAAGTTCTCCATTTTCATCTCTCAGAAAAATAAAAGCGTCACCAGCAACAAGCCTTTTAGAACTAACAAAGACACTCCGACCACTCTATAGCAGATGTCTTTTCGGTTGTCAACGAAAGATATGGCAGAAATGCCACTCAACCCCATGCAAATCAGTGGCCACTAGCTCTTGACTTGGAGGCAGCCCACTCAGGTCCAAGGGAGGAAGACACTCATCAGCATGGTATCTTAAGACAGAGAAACCCCCATGTGTACTGGTATCAGATGCAGTGAGAGTCTTGCCAAACCAATGGACATGAGGCCTTGGAGGAGAAGGTGGCAACGGCTCCTTCTCCACAGCTTTTTCATTTTGATTTGGCTCAGGGAAGAGAGTTATCTGAGCATAAGCTTCATCAGTATTCGGCTCAGCCTTCAAATCAATATTCACCACGCGGCAAAGGATTTTAGATAGGAGGTCGTAGACTGGCATCACTGGTCAATCCATCTGATTCGTAGAAGCGTACATCTGCCCGATGTGTCCCTACGGTAAATAGAACACCAGTTCCCCCCGCGCGAGGAACAGTCACCAGCGGACCGGTGCAAGCATACCAGAGCTCGTTATACAACCTCGTCTTAGTGTTGGAAATATCGGAGATGATTCAGCCACCAGTTTGAGGGAGGGCCGCTGTGTGGAATTGCGGAGAGTGTGGGAGTCTCGTTCGACAGAGATGAAGGGAGAAGAATGTGGCACCGAATGAAATAAAATTAGGGATGTGAAAGTGTTGTCTCTTTAGGGTTAGGTCTTATAGACATTTTTTTTGAATAAAATCAAACTTTAATTTTAATTTTTGTGATGATGCAATTATATAATTAATATATATGTTGATTTTAAGTTATTTTGATATTCGATAATGACACCGCTTGCCAACTGTCGCTTTTCAAGTACACGTCAACGGCCAATCAATTTCGCTCAAAATCAGGCCATTGCTTTCGATCGCTCGACATTCATGCAGACTCGTCCGAATTGAAAAGGTCAGCCTCAATTTTATAGATTTTGACGCTTCAAGCTAACAAAGGTAATCAATTGTAAACGGCTGCCGCTGGTTTATACGACACCTCGACCTCGATATGCAAGGCTGATTGATCATCACTTCGATTAATTATCGCTTACGCAATAATTATATTTTGATCAGTTTCAACATTCTGAACGTGATGGAGAAATTCGTTCATCGATCAGAGGTTATTTGGGTTGATTTTGGAGACGTCCAGTACATTTCAACCTCAATTTGCACGTTGTCACTTCCGATCATTCGACATTTGCACAGACTCATCCGAATTGAGCGTGGTCAGTCTCATTTGATAGATTTCGACGTTTCAAAGCTAACACACAATCAATTTCATGAACAGAGGTCGTTCGAACATCATCGCGCTTCATTTCCGATATCGGCATTCGACCATTGATAATTTCGATCACGATCCGGTTGATATTTAAATTATGCAATATTTATATTTTGATCAATTTTAATGTTCTAAATGCCATAGCAAAGTTCGTTCGTCAGTCGGATGTCGTTTCGACCATTTTTTATATTTTAAAATGATAATATTATATTTATTATTTCATGATAATTACAAGTTAATTTTTAAATTTAAATATTTACTATAAAATAATAAAAAATTAGTAATAATTTATTTTATTAACACTTGTTAAAGATTGTGACCGCATTCGAACTAAACAAATTCATAAAGCCAACCAAACACTTCTAAATATTTTTAAAACCACTTTCATATAATTAAAGAACGCATTAATTCAAAATTTGAGTGATCAAACCAACAACAATATCCAACATTATAATGACCAGATTCATAAAGCTATTTGTTTCAAAAAATTGTACTAATTAATTTCATAAAGATAATGACCTCACTTAGTTTTTAATAAAATAATTTATTGTTTTAATAACCACGTAAGAAATTCAATCATGTAATCAGTAGCTTCTGTATTTAAAATGGGAGAACTTAAAAATTAAAAAGAAAAATTGATATGACCCTGAAAATTCCTCTAGTCGAAGCACGAATCTTGATGTCGAAAGTAAGTTAATCAGAAATTGAAACTGGTCGAGATCAAGCACTTAAAATATCATTGGAAACTTTGAGACATCAGTTAAATTTCTAAAAGCTCTCAAATATGGAGTGTTTAGTCAAATCGGCGTCTCGACGGTTCCAACAAGCCAAAGATCTTACAATTCTTCATTTGAGCATTCAAATACACAAAATACATCATATGATCAAGGGAATCATCATGAGCCGTCCGATGAAGAGGAGTGGTTGCATGTATTTCTGAGATGCACTCCTCCATCTATAAATAGCCTCATTCCTCTATGAGGGAGGCAAGAGAGATGAGAGAGCTCTAAAGATCCTCCAGCCCATTGCCGCCACTCGGCGATCGACCACCGCCGGCCTCGCGTCGGCCACCGCCGATCTCGCCATCATCGACCCATTCGGTCCTCATCACCGACCACCATCGTCGGTCATCATCGTCAACATCGTCGGTCATCATTGTCAACATCGTCGTCAACATCGTCGTCAATATCGTCGTCAACATCGTCATCAACATCGTCTTCAGAATTGTTGTCCTTTCTCATACTGATTACATCCGTGTCGGAAGATCTTGATCTCACGAAGCAGATACATAGTGGAAGCTTTTCTTGGGCTAGGCCGTGATTTTTTCCCTCTTTTGAGATTTTCATGTAAAAATTATGGAGTTTTTTTCGTCTTTAAATACGTGTGTGTGTCTTTGGACTTTCCAAAGAAGCTAAGGCGTAAACTTTTACTCTATCGGTTTTCTAACGCATAGCGGTTTGGCGTCGTCGTGAAGTTGATTCCCATTATTTCATCTTGTATGGCGACCAAGTTTTCCAACAAGATCAAAACCACCATCGAGGTGGAGCATTTCAAGCTTTTAAGGAGCGCAAGCGAAGAATGAAGATTCATCAAACTTAGTTCTTTCAGATTTTGTCGGAAATTGGGGGTCAACTCTGAATCTCAGAAGATCACCTATGTTAAGCATCTAATCGATTACCATCCCAAGAAACAAATCAAAGTTGGAGGATATTTCAACATTGAGAAGATATATAGCTTTGCAAATTATGTTTTTCCACTCATATTCATGGAAAAACGAGATCAGGGTTAAGGAGCAACTTTGGCTACAACCACAAACGGATGTTTTAATCGACCCCTTCCACACAGGTTAACGTCATCGGGTAACACTCTGACAAACAACCTCGGATGGGTCAAAATCCTCAGCGGATTCAATTCAACCTCTTCCATACAGGTTAACGTCATATGGTAACACCCTGACAAACAACTTTGGATAGGTCAAAAATCTTCAGCGGATTCAATTCGACCTCATCCATACAGGTTAACGTCATCGGGTAACACCCTGACAAACAACCTCGGATAGGTCAAAAATCCTCAACGGATTCAATTCAACCTCTTCCATACAGGTTAACTTCATCGAGCAAAGACTCTGACAAACAACCTAGGATGGGTCAAAAGGTCCTTGGTGAACTTCCTACGTCCTCTTCCACACAGGTTAACGTCATCGGGTAACACCCTGACAAACAACCTCGGATAGGTCAAAAATTTTCAGCGGATTTAATTCGACCTCTTTCATACAGGTTAGTGTCATTGGGTAACACTCTGACAAACAACCTCGGATGGGTCAAAATCCTCAGTGGATTCAATTCAACCTCTTCCATACAGGTTAACTTCATCGAGCAAAGACTCACAAACAAGAGGATGGGTCAAAAGGTCTTGGTGGACTTCCCAAGACCTCTTCCATACAGTTAACATCATGGGTAACACCGACAAAACCTCGAATAGATCAAAATCTCGGATTCAATTGACCTCTTCCATACATGTTAGCGTCATTGGGTAACACTAACAACCACGGATGGTCAAAATCCCTCTTGACCTCATACGTTAACTTCACAGGTAACACCGATAAACAACCTCGGATAGGTCAAAAATCCTCGGATTCAATTCGACCTCTTCCATACAGGTTAGCGTCATTGGGTAACACTCTGACAAACAACCTCGGATGGGTCAAAAATCCTCAGCGGATTCAATTCGACCTCTTCCATACAGGTTAGCGTCATTGGGTAACACTCTGACAAATAATCTTGGATGGGTCAAAATCCTCAGCGGATTCAATTCAACCTCTTCCACACAGGTTAACATCATCGTGTTAACATCATTGAGCAAACACTCTGACAAACAACCTCGGATAGGTCAAAAATCCTCAACGACGCCCGGTCGCCGTAGGTACATGCGTTGACCGCGTCGGCTACCCCAAAGCGGTCACCGCACGTCGCTCGCTGTAGACCATCGCCGTTTGACAATCACCGACGCGTCGGGTCATCCCGTCATTCGGCGCTGATCGTGACTATTCATGCCGGTTGCCACTGCCGGACCCCGTCCGCTGGCCTGGCGGTACCGCGTCGTTTCCGCTGCCGACCATAAACAATCGCCGGTCATCCATTCGCGGACGGTCGATATGGCGGTTCTTCTTCGCGTCATCGACGCAACCACCATTAAATCACCGGCAATTTTTTGCGGTTAGCGTCGCGTTATCCCGTCGATACCAGGCGTAATTATTCGCCGCTTTGGTTTTGCGACCGACGTCGGCCTCCCCTGCGCTTCCCATGCGTCGTATCCTTCTGCGATCAGCGGCAATGCGGTCATCACCATTGTCGCCCGGTAATTGCGATCTGCGGTGCCGGTTGACTACCGTCGCTGATTGCCATACCCCCGGCCGCCGACCAGTTGCACCATCACGCAATTTTTTTGCGGTCACCGAACGTCGCCGGTCATCCCGGCCATTACCGGCGCGTAGCCGTCGCTGCCAGCTGACTCCGTCGCTAACCATATGTAGGTCCGCATGCCAGCTTGTCCTTCTGGTTGACCATCACCCACAATCTTCACTTGTCGGCGTATGCCCGCTACTATCGTCTCTGATTCGGACCACGCCCCGTCGGTACTGGCCCGCTACTCGGTATCGCCGGACCATCGTCGATCTCCGCCGGTCACCACCATCGTCGCTGGTTATCCTCGCCCGCCGTCGGCCGCCATCGTCGAGCATTGCCGTCAACCCCAGTCTCGGTTATCGTCTCCTTGATCACCTCCAATCTCGGTCGGTCCGACGAGGTTAGTTAACACCTCTTTCGAGGGAAAATTGGAGCCTTGCCGTATGAACTACGGGTCTTGATCGCCTCCGATCCCGGTCGGTCCGACGAGGTTAGTTAACACCTCTTTGAAAACTAGAGTCTGAGCTACGGGTCTTGATCGCCTCGACTCTCGAAGAAGAGAAGGTGTCTTCTCCCCCTGGGCTTTTATAGACCCCAAGGGAAAAAGGGTAAAAAAAAATCGCCCACCCAAAATCCCTTCAAAATACGGGTCAGCCAAAGTTTTGCTCGTTCGCCCGCGTCTTGTAGCGGTTTGCTCGGCCGTCTCGGCCGTCATTGTTTTCGCGACGCCCCGCCGTCGTTTGACCAGCGCTCCGTATTCAGTCGGCCGTACAGCGTTCAGGCCGACCACCTGACCGTTAAGTTCGCCTCCAGCGTGACGTAGACCGCTTTTGCGTCAACCCTCCGACCAGGCCGCCGTGTCTGGCAGATCTTCATTCCATACGACAGCCCGTTGTCAGCGTTCCTTCTGCGGCGTTCAGCGATTGCCTCACGACCGCATTTCCGACGTTCGGCCACTCAGCCTTTTTCCGACTTCATCTATTCCGAGGCACGGCACCTTTCTTCAACCTATAAAAGCTGCGACTTAGATTTCTTGACATTACCCGTAATTCAACCCGAAACGCCTTGTCCCAGAAATGTCCCAGATTAGTAACCTCAAAATTTTCGCATACCTACACATATTTGTGGTGCGTATGCTTAAGTCATAATCTTGCTTACATGAATATTCTCTCAAAATATGTGGTTAATGGACTGCGATTTGGTTGAAGAATCTACTATTTTGAAGTGACACATATATTTTTTATGATTGAGATAATATCATCCAAAAATAGGGGCAACGATATGACTCAAAATTCTCTAGTCGGCATGAATCTTGATGCCAAAAGCATCTTGTCAGTGAACCAGTCAACTTAAAATATCATTGGAAACTTTGAGACATCAATTAAATTCCTAAAAGCTCTCAAATATGGAGTGTTTATAGTCAAATCGGCGTCGACAAGCGGTTCCAACAAGCCAAAGATCTTACAATTTACTTCATTTGAGCATTCAAATACACAAAATACATCATATGATCAAGGGAATCATCATGGTAGTCCGATGGAGAGGAGTGGTTTGGATTTTGCGTGTATTCTGAGACGCCGCTATAATAATCCTCATTCTCATATGAGGGAGGCCAAGCAAGAGAGGAGAGCTCAAGATCTTCCTTGTCGTCGTCACTTTTTCATAGCCGGCCTCCGTGTCGCCACCGATCCTTATTGACCATTGTTGAATGATAATGACATAAATATAATTTTTATTTATATTATAAATTTAATCAATTTGAAACTTATATCTTGGATGTTCATAAATAATTTTTATTCTTAAAAGTTATTGAAATGATTGTAAAAAAAAGAAATATAATTTATACTATTTTATTTTTAAATTATTAAAATTAAAATTGCTCTATAAATATTATAATGAGTGTTGCAATAGTTTTTTTACAACAAAAAATAATTAAAAATTAATGGATAAATGATCTTGTGACTATTTATATTGAGAAAAATAAACTTGATAATACTGATAATAATATAATTATTTAATATTTTAAAATATGAAGAACAGATGTTATCAATTATCAGTTTTTTTTTTATTTATTTTATTTTTCTTTTAAATATATTTTAATAAAAAATTTAATTATTAATGCTGATCTTAAATTTGAATGAAGAAGGTTTATGATATTAAAAAAAAAAGCTACTTCGGCAATGATTATTTGAGCGTACGGAATTTCAGCAATAATGCATTATGGAACTTCTGTTACCCATGATTTCCTTGTTCAACCCAGTGATTTTGATTTTCGATCCAGTTTTCCGCTCATTCTGTGGGGATTGCTACTGGATGCAGCTCTTTTTAATCCCTTTAAACTGAGCCGATCCCTCTTGCTAGTTGTTTTTCTATAATATTTTGCTCTATTGCTTTTAGGAGCTGCTGCTTCTTTTTTTTCTTCTTCTGTAGCTCTTCATTTAATTCATACGTACATGTAACAGAGCATCATTTTTATCAAAATGGGGAAAAACCCTCAACTAATGACTCCAGCCTCGAGTTTCTCGAGATTCAGATCGCAATTGACTCTTCTTCTTTTTTTTTTTTTTTTTTTTTGTTGCAATGGGTATTTACCCAATATCCCATTTATTTTATGGGTGAGGATATCGTTGTGACTAATCCCACGGGGCTGGCGCATTCATCAAATGCGGTCACTTACTTTCTCTTAGGTATAGGCCTCTCCTGGAGAGGATTGAACTCGATCCAAGGGTTACACGCCTTCACCACTAAGACGATTGGGTCAATTGACTTGTTTCACTTTGATGGAGGAAAGTTACGACTAGGCTTTAACGATTTATGTGATGGATCATAGTTATTTATGAAGTTCTTCTGAAATTTTTTTATTAATACAGTAGAACCTGCTAAATTGATACTCCCGGGACTAGAGGCATTATTATTAAAGTGATATTAATAAAAGAGTTTCATTTAATTAATTGATTTTTTCATTGAGGGAGTGCGGATATTCTACAATTCCACGTGTTCATGGAGCTAAATAAAGGGAGATCAATCTCTGCCTTGCTCATAGGAGGAAGCAGAGAATTATAGAAAGATGGGGAAAAATCTTGAGGACTCCAGAAGGTTCCACCATATTCCAGAAGGTGCTGGAGGAGGAAGGCTTCAAGAGAACTCTAGGATAATGTGGAATACTCTAGAACCCTTGTATATGGTAGGAGTGGTGTGGAATGATCTAGAACCATGTATATATTATTGTATTCTAGAACATTCTTTTCTAGATTATTCCTAGGGATAGGGGGAGGACTATAAATAGGGGATCTCACCTCTCATTTGGAACCAAGCAAGCAATAACCAAGAAAAGGGATCCAAGGTTCCCAAGCAATCTTGTATTGTAAAGCTCTCTTGCATAGTGAAGTGCTTTCTTACTTCCAACCTCTCTTGTCTAAAAGAGTTTTGAGCATTCTAGTCCAGCGTTGTGAGGGTCAGGCTGACTTAGCATTAAGGAGTGCTAAGGCATACGGAGACTAGGGAAAAGTTTTTTGTGACACGCGAAATCTCAACAACATCCTTCAACCCAACCCTTTGCCCATCTGAGTACACCACAAATCAAACACTTCACCCTGATTCAAACACTCACCACAATAATGGCTTCGAAGAAGACAAACATGACCAACGAGGTCTGCATTGCACTCTGTGAGCACAAAAAAAAAGAATCATTCCCTCATTCAAGTTGATCTCATCATGTGGTTAAAGGAGATGCATGGTGTGTCTGTCAGCCAAGGGACAATTTCCCTGACGCTAAAATGCTCAGCAGACATCCTTGCTCAGAAGGAAAACCGAGCCGTCTTGGCGACAACGGGTCAAGTTTCCGTGATGGAGGCACTGTACCGATGGTTCTTTTACCTACCGGGATAAGGTCAACATGTTGACCTCAAAAGAAGGACATCTTCTTCCTCGATCAGTGTACCCGACGATGCCTTTGAATTCTCAAACGGCTGGCTGGAAGCATTCAAGAATCGTCATAGCATCAAGTCCTACCGCCGTTTTGGAGAGTCTGGATCTATCAACATGGACGTGATTGACAGGAACCTGCAGCAGATCCATTTGACATTGGACCAGTTTGAGCTTTGCAACATCTACAACATGGAAGCGGATTATTTTATCGTATCGGTAAGTGAGGAATGAGGCATTCACTTTCCTAAAAAATTCCTATATCCGTAACACTTGCAATTTTTATTTGTGATAATTCACTCTCCACAGCAAGGAAGCAGAATAAAGAGCGGCTCACCTTGGCTGTGTGTTGCAATGCAGACGGTTCAGACAAGCTTCCACTTCTTATCATCGGTAAGTACTCTAATTCTCGCTGTTTCAAAAATGTCAACCAAGAGGCGACTTTGGATGCAAACAACGCCAAGGCGTGGATGACGCATATCATCTTCACCGACTGGCTCAAATGGTTTGATGCACGAA
This sequence comes from Cymbidium sinense, assembly GCA_021442155.1. Lineage (NCBI taxonomy): Eukaryota > Viridiplantae > Streptophyta > Magnoliopsida > Asparagales > Orchidaceae > Cymbidium > Cymbidium sinense. The sequence goes on along the minus strand of CM038218.1, from coordinate 77,965,817 downwards.
TGGCGGGGCGTCATGTACTTTTGATCATGGATAATTGCAGTGCGCACATCCCTGCAATGCAACTTCCTTCTGTTGTTACACTCCGCAACACGACTGTTTTTTACCTTCCGCCAAACACCACGCGTCAAGATCCGCAATCTTTGGAATTATCCGAAACTTCAAAACTCTACCTGCGAGTTCAACCGGCCGATTGGCGCCGACAAGGTTGTAGACCACCGGAAAGATCGATGTTACGCAAGCCATCGCGTTTCTTTGCACGGACCACCGATGTCAAGCGAGATAATCGGCGATTCCACCATTGTCGGATTCGTACAGCAGATGCAGACGTTGCTCCAATCGCCGAGGATGCACTCGTTGATCCTGATGTCATCAGGGATCTGGAGGCACGGGTTCATGAGCTTCGCTACCGGAACCCAATGGACATTGACTATTCAGCGGAGTTGGAGATGGCCTACATTCCAACTGAGGCTGAGATCGTTCTCAGAATCTGTGCTAGAAAAGCAGTTGGCGGATCGAGAACCTGATTGTGAAGGCTTCCGAGGCTTTGCAATGTGAGCACCTGAAAGCAGTTGATCGTGATGTCGTTGACATGGAGACACTTACTGTCATCCAGAAGATCAAAGACAAGATCAGTATGATCAAAACCAGCAAGCTTATGCAGAATTCAATTTCCCAGTATTTCTCGAAAGTTTAAATAGACCAAATGTCAAATTTTGTAACAAATATGTAGCTGTTTTTAGTAGTTATCAATATAAAAAATTTTCGGGACTGGCGGTAAAGTATTAATTATTGATTTTGGGAGGTTTATTAATAAATGTATGAGGCCCGAGGTGGGACTGGGCCATTAGTATTAACTATTAGAGGTTATTGACTTAGGCAGTATCAACTTAGACAGGTTTCTTGTATCTAATATCTTGAGACGCGTGAATCACATATAAGCAATGATGAGTAATTATTTCTGATTTTTATTATAGAGATAGATAAATTAGTCATTTTTCTTTTGAAAAGTTATTATTATTTTGCCCTAATATATAAATTTATCTTTCTTGATAAGAGAATTTGATTCTCCCACTGTATAAAGATTCTTAATCTTCAACAGCCCTATAAATTTCTTCTTCTTTTTTTTTTTGGAAGAATTGATGGCTTGGACATAGGACTGCAAACAAATCGAGCGGAGATGAGCATGTATGTATTCAAGCTTGAGTTTGTTTAATATTATTGGGTCTGAGCTTGATTCGAGCTTTTAAGAATAGTATTCAAGCTTGAGCTTATTTACTATTCTCGAGCTCGATTTGACTTTGTTCACAAGACGACTCATTTAATAAAATAAATGAGCTTTAATCAATTCTTAATTGAGCTTGTTCACAAGCAACTTGTTGAGAAATATACATGAGTTGTATCAATTAAAGCTTATTAAACCTAAAATAATAATAATTTGAACGATATTGTTTACAAATAAGCCTTAATCGAGCCATAATCGAGCTCATTAGCGAGCTTGTTCACGAGCATTAAATGATAACGTTCATGAACATAAATGAACCGAATGACAAACTATTCAGGGTTGTTCATTTAGCAATTGAGTATTTAAAAAAGTGTTTAAGCTCATTTTATTGGTTAATCAAATGAATATAAGCGAGCTCTAATCGAGCCAAATCACGAATAATTTGTCGAACACTCGGTTCATTTACCACTCTACTTGGACATATGATAAGGTTAATAACATTGTGAGGAAAATCTATTGGGAAAATTATCATGGAGTTTTTTTTTTTTTTAAGGACGTTGTTTATATTAAAAAAAGTTTGATTAAAATAAAATGACATAAATTTAGTCATCTTTTTCTATAATTTCTTTTTTATTGTACGTGCCAATTTGGTCCACTATTCTTGATATTAGTGAGTATTAGGGATATGCATTATTTAGTTTTAACCAAAAAGTCAAATCGAACCAAAATTTTTGAGTAATTTGATTCGATTTGAACTTAGAAATTTGGATTTTAGTTTTAATTAATGAAAACTTTGATTTTTAGTTTTTGGATAGATTTGTTAAATGAAATTTTGGATGGAATCAAATAAATCAAAGTAATTATATGCAATATAATATTATTAATTTATGTATTGATATGACACTTAAAATACTATTAGTCGAAGCACGAATCTTGATGTTAAAAGCAAGTTGATCCGAAATTGAAACGGGTCGAGATCAAGCTCTTAAAATATCCTTGGAAACTTTGGGATATCAGTTAAACCCCTAAATAGCTCTCAAATATGAAGTGTTTATATAATCGAGCGGAGCGGTTCCAACAAGCCAAAGATCTTACAATTTCAACTTCATTTGAGCATTCAAATGCCCAAAATACATTATATGATCAAGGGGATCATTTTGAGCCGTCCGATGAAGTGGAGTGGCACGGGTTTTGCATGTATTAACAGAGACGCCACTCCTCCAATCTATAAATAGTCCCTCATTCCTCATATGAAGGGAGGCCAAGTGAAGGAAAAGGGAGGCAAGCAAGAGAGAGGAGAGAGCTCTAAAGACCCTCCAAGCAATCGTCGCGCCACTGCGGTCGTCAACCACCACCGTCGGCACCGTGATCCTGGCCGTCGTCAACCGCCGTCAACTTCGTGTCGACCCGTCGCGACTCCGTCATAAGAGCAAGTCGTCATTAAATTCGTCAGTTCCGCCAACTCGTCAACACGTCGTCACATTGTCATCTGTCCATTTCTCATATCTGATTCTGTAACCCGTGTGGGAAGATCTTGTACTCAAAGCAGATACATAGTGAAAGCTTTTCTTGGCTAGGCCCGTGGTTTTCCCTCTTTTGAGGTTTTCCATGTAAAATTGCAGTTTTATTTTTGCTCTTCAAATACACTGTGTGTGTTGGACTCCCAAAGAAGCTAACTTTTACTCTGTAGTTTGGTTTTCCAGCGGTTTGGCCGTCAGTGGGAAGGCCCCTCCAATCAATTTTGGTGCAATCACTTGATATCTCATCTTAAGATGAAGTTTCCAACCCCCGAGTTGGGGTGTGCAGTGAAATCAGCAGATAGCTTAATCATGTTACCTGACAATCACCATTCGTGACCTTCGGCCGAAGATTTTAATTTTCGAGATGAAGACATATCCCAGAAAGCTTCGCCTGTAGAAGACTTGCTCTCTGTTGTATTATCAGATGACCAACCACCACGAATAGTGCAAGTGGGATCCATGCTCTCAGAAGAACAAAGGGAAAAATACATAGACTTCTTGCGCAGAAATCAAGACATCTTCGCTTGGAGTCCGACGGATATGCTGGGGGTCAACCCCAATGTGATCATGCACTCCCTCAAGATTAATCCAACATTCAAACCGATCATCCAGAAGAAGCGAAGTTTTGCACCTGATCGCCTCCAGGCTATTGAGCAAGAAGTTAATAAACTTCTAGAAGCGGGATTCATACGAGAGGTACATTACCCTGCATGGCTAGCAAATATTGTCATGGTTAAGAAAACAAACGAAACATGGAGAATGTGTATTGATTACACCTTAACAAGGCTTGCAGAAAGATAGTTTTCCTCTTCCTCGAATTGATCAATTGGTTGATGCTACATCGGACATCAAATGCTCAATTTTTTGGATGCTTATTCTGGTTACAACCAAATAAAAATGGATCCAACAGATGAAGAAGCTACAGCGTTTCAAACATATAAAGGTTTATACTGTTACCAAGTCATGTCATTTGGGTTAAAAAATGGTGGTGCTACTTATCAACGACTTATGAATAAGGTTTTTAAAGACCTATTAGCGCCTGATGGAGGTATATGTGGATGACATGTTAGTCAAAAGCTTGGAAGAATCACAACATATTTCTGACTTAGAAATATGTTTTAACCTTCTTCGACGTTATAACATGCGACTCAACCCGACCAAATGTGCTTTTGGGGTTACGTTGGGAAAATTTCTTGGATTTATGGTAACCCACCGTGGGATAGAAGCCAACCCCGAGAAAATCAAAGCTCTCAAAAATATGACTCCTCCGAAGAATATTAAGGAAGTTCAACGTTTGAATGGGCCAATTCTTTGCGTTATCTCTTCTAGCCCGTTAAGGGATAGATACTTGCCATTCTTTAAAATATTAAAGGGAGCTAAAAATAATAATAATTTTCAGTGGACTGTTGAATGTCAGTCTGCTTTTGAGCAACTAAAGATGTATCTAGCATCTCCACCCTTACTATCCAAGCCTATCCAAGGTGAGATGCTATACTTATATCTCATGATCTCTTCCCCTGATAAGCTCAGTTTTAGTGCGAGAAGAAAATGGGATACAACAACCAATTTACTATGTCAGCAAAATCCTTTCTGATATAGAAAGTCGTTATCCGCTTGCAGATAAAATGGCTCTGGCTTTAGTTTTCTCAGCGCAAAAATTACGTCCATACTTCCAAGCTCATACTATCGGGGTTTACACTCATTTACCATTAAGGGCCATCTACAAAACCGAAGCATCACGGGAGGTTAATCAGTGGTGCGTAGAATTGGGAGTTTGATATAAATTTTTCTACTATAAAGTCTCAAGTACTACAGTTTATAGTGGAATCGCCCAACTTGAGGGAGCTATCTGCGCCTTTCATCCCCTCAATGGACCCTCTATGTTGATGGAGCTGAAGAATCTGGGTGCGGGAATCTTACTTATTTCCCAGAATACCCTGAGAGTATGGACTTCGCCTAAAATTTCTGAACTAATAATATGGCTGAATATGAGGCTCTTATAGCGGGTTGAGACTCGCCATTGACTGTGAAGCTCAAGACTTAGTGATACACCCTGACTCTCAACTTATTGCCTCCCAAGTTGAGGGAAACTTTAATGCTCATAATCCCCAGCTACCTCCACTTGGTGAAGTCTCTTCTTACCCATTTCAAGACACATCAAATCATTCACATACTACGAGAGAAGAATACTCGAGCTGACGCTCTTGCTAAGCTTGCTTCATCTGCTACTGGGGATCTGTTTAAGAGAAGGCATGTTGAAGAAATACATTTTCCGAGTATCCAAGGGTCATGGGTAATTCAAGCAATTGATGAGATAAAGGAACATTCGGATGGACCCCATCTGTCTTTCTACAAGAAGGAACTCTTCCGAAGACCCAACTTCTACTCATCTCCAAAGACAAGCTTCAAACTTTACTATTATCTGAGGTAAACTATACAAACGAAGCTTTCGACCGCACCTCAAATGTCTCTCACCTTCAGAGGCCGATTACGCATTAAGAGAGGTCCACTCAGGGATATGTGGAGAACACTTAGGAGGAAGAGCACTAGCCCTTAAAATTATAAGGCAAGGGTTCTATTGGCCTACAATGAAATAAGATGCCTTGGAGTTCACAAAAAAATGTGCAAGTTATCAGTTGCACTCTAACATCCCTCACATGTCGCATACAGAGCTCTCATCCATTCAAAGCCCATGGCCTTTTGCTCAATGGGGGATTGATATCATGGGACCTTTTCCGATAGCATCAGGGCAACGAAAGTTCATCATTTTAGCCGTCGACTACTTCACTAAATGGGTGGAAGCCGAACCACTCGCTAAAATTATGGAGGCAAATGCTAAACAATTTGTTTGAAAAAATATAGTATGTCGATTCGGTCTTCCTGCAAAGATCATCACTGACAACGGAACGCAATTTACTGGAAAAGTCTTTACGTCCTTTTGCAAAGATCTTCACATTCAGCTGCTGCATACGGCTGTAGCACATCCTCAAACTAACGGGCAGACTGAAGCTACCAACAGGACTATACTCAAAGGATTAAAAATACATCTCGAGAAGGCCAGGGGGCAATAGGTTGATGAGCTTTCTAATATTCTTTGGGCTTACCGCACTACATCGCGCACCCGGTGAGACACTGATATAAGCCGCAAAAGCTATTATACCGAGATATTGGGGTTCCAAGTCCAAGAGTTCAATTATTCAATCATGACAAGAATGAAAAAAACTACAAAGACTTGGACCTACTCAAACTTCGAGACATGGCCCTACTTCTTGCTTCCTATCACCAAAGGGTAGCTCGTCACTTCAAGAGTAAAATCTCCCATATCCGGTGACTTGGTCCTCAAGTCTTGAAGCTAGGCCCCTCAACGTAATAAACTCTCACCTCTTTGGGATGGCCCATATGTGGTTATAGCTTTGGTGAAGCCAGGAACTTTCAAGCTCAAGGATTCAGAGAGAAAAACTTTACCTCGAACTTGGAACACTAAGAATCTCCGAAAATATTATCAGTGATTCTTACTACATAATTATCCCAGCTTTCATTTTGTCTCGTTTATCATTTCCCCTTCATGTAGTCAACCCCACTTAGTGGGATAAAGACTTGTTGTTATTGTTATTGTTGTTATTATTATTTTCTCTTAAAACTCATATCCGTGTTAAAATCATCTTTTGATTATATCACTGAACTTATCAGAGTAATGAATTTATAGCTTTCTTCTTACAAACTTATTTCTTCTTCATTTAATCCTCCCACTTGAAAAATATACAACTCACGCTATATCTCAATCGGAGCATGATCAATCCCAAGGGGACTTCTCACGACCTCTTCCACACAGGTTAACGTCATCGAGCGAAAACTCTGACAAACAACCTAGGATAGGTCAAAAGGTCCTTGGTGGACTTCTCACGGCCTCTTCCACACAGGTTAACGTCATCGAGCAAAAACTCTGACAAACAACCTAGGATAGGTCAAAAGGTCCTTGGTGGACTCCTCACGACCTCTTCCATACAACGCCATCGAGAGACTCGACAAACAACCTGGATAGGTCAAAAAATCCCGAGTGGATTCAATCCAACCTCATCCGCGAAGGCCATCGAATAATATTCACCACCATTATAGGTAAAAAACAAAATAAGAGCGCATCATCTAAAAAAATAAAAAATAATAAAAATAAAAAATTTTAGCATTAACATGATGATATCAAGATTCTGATACACACCAATAACAATACAGAAAATAATAATAATAAAAATGCATCCTCAAGTGGTGCTACATCATATCAGTGGTGACAGAAAAAACTCCAACCGACTGCTACATCATATCAGTTGGTGATATCAACATCCTCCTCACCACTAGGAGATACTCCCTTGGACTCACTCTCAGCTCCTTCATCTCCTGAATCGGACGAAGAGTCTTCGGATACTTGGCTGGGAGACAGATCCTCAATGCTAGCTCCTTGATGTACTAAGCGGATTCCCTTTAGGAACCCTCGGATGAAGCCCTCCTCTAAACATTGGTGCTCCAAGTCCTTCACTTCAACATCAAGTATATGATTACGAGCTTCCTAAACATGGTCTTCGAGTGTGTCGAGATAAGCCAAGGAGTTCTTAAAGTCTTCCACCGCCTTCAAGGATATTTTATCTACTTCCGCTTCTGACATTGCATGCTCCTTCTCAGAAAGATGATCCTGTAATGCTTTCTTCTCCAGTTCGAGAGCTCTCTTCTCTGCTGCAAGTGCCTTAAGTCTTTTGTCTTTCTAACGAGTCTCTGACCTCATCTCAATCAGCTCATCACGAGTACGCTCCACCTCCTGACACCGGAGAGAAAGAGAAGTTGACATGTTTTCTAGCTCAGTTCTGCACCCGGTCAGCTGATCCTCCAAAGTTGCCACTTCTTTGGCTTTAACACTTTCTTCGCTCATACTCTGCAGATATTTTATCTTCACAAATTCAGTATTTCACTCATCTAAAGTGACACCCAAATGAGCCATCTGCCCTAATGTTTGAGTTACCTATAAAAAATAAAATAAAATCATCACAAATATTACACAAAAGAAAAAGAAGAAGAAAAGAAGAAAGAATGAAAGACAACGCATTCATCCGCTTCTTGGTAAAGACATATGTGATTTAACACCTCTTCGTGAATGTGCGAGAAACGAACTCCCCATCATGAGTTGAAACATAAACTCTCGTGAGGTCAACTGGGTGAACATCTTCTTCACAGATATCCGACGTAGTCACTTGATGTCTTCTTTTCTTTAGGGAAGAAACATTGCCACCACCGATTTAGACGCTTCTTGAAAGAACCCTATGAATATGAGGAGGCCTTTCATCACCTTTACTTGACCTCTTTAGTGGAAAAGAATGAGATCTCCCTGCCTGGATAGAAAGGCCAACTTTGAACATTCTATCTTCAACTATATATTTGCCAATGTGACGTAACTCATACTGCAAGCTTCCTACATCAGGGATATTAAGAGTTGTCAGGATCTCATTCTCCGATATCATCAATGGATCTGGAAGGTCATTCAATCTTCCCCATCTCTCAGGAAGGCCCCACTCATTTTTCATAAAGAAGAATCCATTAGACCAATTTTTAGACGGATCTCGTGCTAAAAATTCTATCCAATTCTTTATAGCCTGATAAGAAACACGTCCTTGAGCATCACATGTAAATCTACACATTCGGCACAAGTATGTGATGTTCAAAGTAACACCACGCTCTTTGAAGAAGACAGCCAAACCGATGATAATCACTAAAGCCCGAAATGAAAATTGTGATAAAGCTACACTGCATATTTTGAAGATCTCAATCAGCTCGGGAGCTAAAGGGAATCGCAGTCCAGCATGAAGAATCATCTCAGAAATAGTGAAGTATCCCGACGAGGTGAATGAGCTCGATTAACCTCTTAACCACCAACTCATTGGGAAATGAAATTTCTTACGGAACACCATCAAACTATCTGATGTGACAAGGGATGGTATATCGTCTGCGCTATGGGTTATCCTCCGGCCATCACCCTGTGAAAATACATAATGAATAAATAAAGAGGGGAAGAAATGACAAAATCTGAAAAATCTGGAAATTTTGTGAAGCTACTCACTCACCCCAATACTTGGGCATACCCGCCGCTCATGGACGCTGGGATTTTTTGCCTACAATGTAAAAAGGACATGCATACATATGAGATCAAAAATAAAAGGGGGAAAGAGATAGAGAAACTATTCCTCCCCAATAATGCCTGAAATTACCTGCCAAACTTTCTCGAGTGCTCAAATGATCCCTAATTACCGCTTCCGCCATCTTGGCAATTATCACCATTGAACCTTCCATCGTTCAAGAAATCCACTACCACGGGTCTTGATCGCCTCCAAACCCGTCGGGCCCGACGAGGTCATGACACCTCTTCGAGGGAAACGGAGCCTGCCGTATGAACTACGGGTCTCGATCACCTCCAAACCCGGTCGGTCCGACGAGGTCAGTTGACACCTCTTTCGAGGGAAAACTGGAGCCTTGCCATATGAACTACTGGTCTTGATCGCCTCCGAACTAACCTCACTCAAGAAGAAGAAGAAGTGTTGAAGAAGTGCCTTCTCCCTTGGGGTTTTATAGACCCCTTCTAGGGGCAAAAGGGTAAAATACCTCCCAAAATCGTCAAAAATCGCCATTCGCATCGCGCGATCCGCGGTTCGCTGCCAAGGCCAGTGCGGTCAGCGGCCTGACGGCCGCATGTCGGTCACGGATCGGCCCGCCGAACACGCCACGGGCGACCTACCCACCGCCGAACCGCGGGCCCACGAACCGCTACCACGGAAACCGCCGCCCATGGTAAAACGCCACCACCGCCGAACCGGTCGCCGCGAATCCGCGCCGCTGATCGCCGCGACGCGCCGCAACGCCAACGAGCGCAACCGCTGCCGATCGGCCCGCCGGACTCCACCGATCGCTCCGGCCATATCCGATCTCGACCCGCCGCTGATCATGTCACTGGCAGATCCCATTCGCGATACCAACCCGCGTCCATTCCGCGACCTGCCGAGGCCCACTGTCGTGACCCGCCGGCACTCGCTCACACGGCCGCGTCGCTGCTGTGCGCGCTGCGCCCACGCGCCGCTGGGCGCCCTGAAGCTCAGCACGGATGGGTCAGTAATCAAATCGCACTGCGACATACCTACCCGCATTTGCGCCCGCATCGCCTTAGTCATAATATTGTTCTATGAAGACTGTTTCTCTCAAAATGTGCGTTAAGGACCTCAAATTTCATTGAAGAATTTGCTATTTTCAAGTATTTGACATATATTTTTGGATGATTGAAATAATGTAATCCAAAAATAAGAGGGCAACTGATATGACACTTAAAATATCATAAGCGAATCTTGATGTTAAAAGCAAGTTGATCCGTTGAAACGGGTCGAGATCAAGCTCTTAAAATATCCTTGAAACTTTGGGATATCGCTTAAACCCTAAATAGCTCTCAAATATGAAGTGTTTATAGTCAAATCGAAGGCCTCGACGGTTCCAACAAGCTAAAGATCTTACAATTCCACTTCATTTGAGCATTCAAATGCCCAAAATACATCATATGATCAAGGGGATCATTTTGAGCCATGAATGGAGTGGTGCACGGGTTTTGTATGTATTTACAGAGACGCCACTCCTCCAATCTATAAATTCTCATTCCTCATATGAAGGCCAAGTGAGGAAGAAGAGAGAGGAGAGAGCTCTAAAGACCCTCCAAGCACATGTCGCCACCGACGGTCGTCAACCACTGCCGCCGGCCGCCACCGCCGATCGCCAACTTCGCCGTCGACTTCTGCCGACTTTGCCAACTTCGCCGTGCTTGCTTATCGACTTCGTAACTCCGTCGACGCCGTCTCACTTCGTCGCAGAATCCGCTGCCCACTTCATTAACTCGTCAACTTCGCCTCAACTTCGCCGCTGCGTCAACACCGTGCCAACATTGTCTATTAAGAATCGGTCCATTTCATATAGCTTCAGAACCCCAGACGGAAGATCTTGTACTCAAAGCCTACATAGTGAAAGCTTTTATCTAGCCCCGTGATTTTTCCCTCTTTTGAGGTTTTCAAAATTGAGTTTTATTTTTCGCTCTTCAAATACCTGTGTGTGTGTTGGACTCCCAAAGAAGCTAAGGCGTAAACTTTTACTCTACCGCAACTGGTTTTCCAGCACGCAACATGTATAATATCCAATTTTCTAAAATATTTTTGTCTCATATTATGACAATATGGTTTCATCAATTTCTAAGATCAAAACATCATTCAAGTATTTAAAATATTTTTTTAGAGCATCAAGTAGTTAATTGCTTTTTTTTATTATATTTATGTTATTTTTCCTATTATTTTTTTATTATATAATAAAAAATTATACAAATAATTTTTAAATATAACTAATTTTGATTTATTCAAAATTAAACCAAGATAACTGAATCAAATTATTATTTAATTTATTTTGTTTTGAATTTTATTTGTTTGATTTGATTCAATATTTTTAAGAATTTAAAATCAATTAATTTTAAAAATTTATCATTCAATTCATCCAAATCAATCAAACGCACACCCTAGGGAGTATTGATGCCCCTGTCAAAATAAACTAGCAGAAACTATTATGGGATCGATGCATAAAGTCGGAGAAAAAAAACATTAACATATTTAATGTCATTAAAAGAACGCAGTGTGTGCTTTAGGCAACCCGAGAAATTAGATAAAAATATTATGATTAAAATTTATTTTAAAATTTAAATTTACTTTAAAATGATCATAATATATAAATAATCAATTAGTTTTTATATTATATTTGATATGACACTTGAAATACAACTAGTCAAAGCACGAATCTTGATGCTAAAAGTAAACTGATCCGAAGTTGAAACTGGTCGAGATCAAGCACTTAAAATATCCTTTAAAACTTCGGGATATCAGATAAATCCATAAATAGCTCTCAAACATGGAGTGTTTATAGTCAAATCGAGCGTCTCGACGAGCCGGATCTAACGAGCCCAAGATCTCATAATTTTGACTTCATTTGAGCATTCAAATACTTAAAATACATCAAATGATCAAAGGAATCATTTTGAGTCGTCCCATGGAGAGGAGTGGTTTGGATTTTTCATCTATTTATAGAGACGTCACTCCTCCAATCTATAAATAACCCCTCATTCTTCTCATGAGGGGACCCCAAGCAAGAGAGAGGAGAGAGCTCTAAAGCTTGAATCTCCCCCAAGCACAATCGTACACCACTGACGGTCCAACCACCGGGCCGCCTCCTCGGCCATCCTCGCCGTCGTCAATCTCTATCGGTCTCCATCATGACGACCTTCATCGTCAGTCGATGTCCATCACTGTTCACCATCATCTCTCCACTAACAACTGTTACCACCTAAACGTGACTACATAGTTGTTGTTCCCTTCTCATGTACAATTCTATAATCCCGTTATAGGGAAATTTTGTACTCAGAAACAAATATATAGTGGAAGATTCGTACTGGGCTAGGACCCGTGATTTTTTTCCCTCTTTTCGAGGCTTTTCCACGTAAATATTTCTGGAGTTTTCTTGTTCACTCTTTAAATACCTATGTGTGTGTTGGATTTCATAACAAGTCTAAGGCGCAAACTTTCACTCTACCACAACTGGTTTTCTAGCACGCAACAGTTTGGCGCTGTCTGTGGGAAAAGAACATCTCAATCACAATTTTCGTGAACACCCGCATCATGGCCAATAGGCGTAATACTCGTAACAACGGAGCCTCCCGCTCCAACTCCCGTCACTCTAGAAACCAATCCTTGAACCAAGGACGCCAACCTTCTGCATCACTTCCCATTGTTAAGTGTGACCCTGTTGGTGAAGGCACGACAGGAATCTCTTTAGAAGATCGTGTGCGCCGAATGGAAGAGTCTCAAAATGAGATGATCCTACTTTTGCGAGGAACACAACAGCCATTACCGCGGAAAACACATCTCCCCCAAGATTGATCGTTAGCCGCAGGAGGTCAAAATGCTAATCTCCTTGATGATGAAGTTCCTCCGCCTGCATCTTGATGCTGATCTCCTTGACACTACTAGTTATACTCATCCATCATGTGCAGGTCAACTGACTGCTAATCCACCAATTATTGCGGGTAGCATGGCACATTCTCATCCTGTTGACTCTACTCATCATGTTATACGTGCAGAATTATGATGCTTAATACAAGATGAATTTCACCTTCAAGATAGAAATCATCCTCCCCCTCACTGCAGCTATGAGGAGTCATCACCTTTAGCTGAAGCTATTCTTCAACATCATATTCCCGTAGGTTTCAAGCTTCCGATCATTGATTCCTATGATGGGGAAATTGACCCATATGAACACATCGACCATTACAGGACCATCATGCATATCCAACGAGCTCCTAACACACTGCTTTGTCAAGTCTTTCCCGTTACCCTTAAGGGGTAAGCTCGCACTTGGTTCTACTCCCTTCTAAGGGGATCCATCCATACCTTTGACGAACTCGCCAAGATTTTCGTAGAACAGTTCATTAAAAATTGGAGGATCATTAAAGATTCCTCTCATCTCTCCGACATTCATCAAAATGATGGTGAATCACTTAATGAATACTCCTAGAGATTGTCTCAGAAGCTCGCCAAATACATGGGGTAGACCCTGAATTACTAAGAGGAGTTTTCCTTAGAGGGCTCCGTCCTGGACCTTTCTACTCATCGCTAATGCGAGATACAGTCCGCTCATACGCTGACTTAGTTCACCGTATGGAAGCGCAAATTTTGCTGATGATATTATTAATGCCCACCGAAAATAATTTGAACAATCTACAGGAAAACGTAAGAGTGCTCTAGAAAACACAGATCAGCAATCCCATCAGAAGAAGCAACAAGGCAGTCGCGATCTCCCTCCACGCCCTCGCATCAATGACTGGAATACACGTCACTGAACACATCTTGTGTTAACATCTTGATGGCTATTCGGGATGAAGAGACCATTAAGTGGCCACATCCACTGAAATCAACTTCAGGAAATCAAGAGCAATATTGTCACTTTCATCGAAGTCGTGGACATACTACAGAGGCATGTAAACAACTTAAAGAAGAAATTGAGAGGCTTATTCAACAGGGATATTTGCATCAATTTGTGCAAAACCAACCAACTCAAATAAACATAGCTCCAATTTGGGGGCAACCGGGACAATCATCACAGAAACAACATAATAGTGGCCAAATAGTTGGAGAAATTGAAACGATTGCAAGTGGTCCACTACTATCTAATCAAGTCTTCATCACCGCCTTTGAAGAGCCGGAGTTTAAAAAATCTTGTATTAATCATCTCATCACTTTTAATAACTCAGACTTGGAAGGAGTCCAAGTTTCGCATCAAGATCCTCTTGTCATTAGTGCGGGGATTGGTGACCCATGTTATATTATTAAGAGAATTTTGATTGATAATGGGAGTTCCGTTGATGTTTTATTTTACTCCATCTTTCTTAGCATGGGCATGGTTAAGGAAAAACTTCAACCCACTGTAGAACCGTTATATGGGTTTGATAATCGCCCTGTACGAGTGGAGGGGACGATCACCCTTCCCGTTGTTCTCGGAGAATTTCCTCAACAAGTCACTCACTCAGTTCAATTCATAGTGGTCAAGTCAAATTCAACACACAATGTTATCTTTGGAAGACCCCTCCAATCAATCTTCGATGCTGTCACTTCCGTACCTCATCTTAAGATGAAATTTCAAACTCCCATTGGGGTTGGAGTGGTCTGTGAAAATCAACAAATAGCACAATCATGTTACCTCAAACAAGCTCAACCACGCCCTTCGGTGACCTTCAATATCGAGAATTTTAATCTTCAAGATAAAGAAGTACCTCAGTGGGTTTTTCCCATAAAAGACTTGCTCCCCACTTCGTTATCAAATGACAAACCATCAAGCTATGACCAAAGATCCAAAGGAAAAAATCTTCACTAAAATGTGGAACATGGAGGGTCTCTAAAAAGTGTTATATGTAATCCTTGGTCCATGAATACTGTAGTCTTTAATTTACCCTGTTTATCTTTTCCTCTCCACCTCTTATCTTTTGTTAACTCTCTCTAAAAATGTATCTTGTCTCTTTTGTTAAGTTATCTTGTGATAATATTATATCACCAACATTATCAAAGTAATGAGTTTATGGCTTTTTCTTACAAGCTTGATTCTTCTTCATTTAATCCTCTCACTTGAGAAATATACAACTTACGTTGTATCTCAATCGGGCATGATCAATCCCAAGGGGACTTGATTGGACATCTTCCATATAAGTAAGAAGTCAAGTAACACTTTGGAGATACGGATAGGTCAAAAGGTCCTTGGTGGATATCCCACCTCTTCCATATGTTAACGCCATCGTAACACTCGACAAACAACCCTGGATAGGTCAAAAATCCTCAACGATTCAACCTTTCCATACAGGTTAACGTCATCGAGTCACACTCTGACAAACAACCTCGATAGGTCAAAAATCCTCAACGGATTCAATTCGACCTCTTCCATACAAGTATTTAATTCAACCTCTTCCATACAGGTTAACGTCATTGAGTCACACTCTAAAAAATAACCTCGGATAGGTCAAAATTCATCACTGCCGATCACTGCTGCCACCGCACCACCTCACAACCGCCAACCATCGCCGCTTACTACTGCTGCCGCATCGCTGCAACTATCGCTGTAATCTCCGATGGTCACCACCATCGTTGCCGGTCATCTCACACTACTGAGCTGGCTACATCAGCTCATTGCAGCGCTGCCGGTTGACCACCTCTGCTTGGCCGCCAACTAACCACTGGACATACTAATTATCATCGCCGAATCTTCCGCTTACTGGTTGCCGCCGGTATCTTAATCCACTGATTCTGCCACTATTACTACTCCGTTGTTGCTTTAACACCTCTTCGATTAACCATTATCATGGCCACGGCTGCTGACCATTACCGGTGACTTCTGGTTACCATTTATCGTTGCCGGCATCTCGCTGATTACGATATACCGCCGCATCAGCTACTGCGCATTGCCGTTGCCGACCACACCCGCTGCTCGCCAATACCCGCCAACCAGCTATATGCCGGCACCATCATCGGTTATCACGCCACCACCATCGCCGGTATTGATGACCACCGACGCCACCATGCCGCGTATCGTTGCCAACGCTCCGGTTATCGCTGCCGATGATCGCTTCCGAACCCGGTCGGTCCGACGAGGTCGCTGACACCTCTTGGGGAAAACTGAGCATTGCATGAACTATGGGTCTTGATCACCTCCAACCCGGCCTCCGACGGTTAGGACACCTCTTCGAGGAAAATCGGAGGCAGATGAGCTACGGGTCTTGATCGCTTCCAAACTCGGCTGGTCCGAGGTCTTGACACCTCTTTCGAGGGAAAACTGGAGCCTTGTTGTATGAACTATTGGTCTTGATCGCCTCCGAATGACCTCCTCTTAACAAGAAGAGGAACACTCGTCATATGAGGAGTGTACCTTCTCCCTTGGCCCTAGGGGGTTTTTATAGACCCCCTATAGGGGCAAAAAGATCAAAAATCCAAGAAAAGTAGCTTAAAACTACACAAAACAATGGAAAACGCTAAAAATGGACAAAATAGATGAAAATACCTCATCAGGGAGGCCATGGACGCCATCGACACGCTAGATCGGCCGAGCACTCGGCCATGCAGAAGCGCTACTCACAGACGCTCATACAAGACTGGCCATACTACCCGCAAGGCCTGCCACAAGCTCGCTCTCAGCTCGCTCGACGCACAAGATTCGCATGCTGCTTCATGAGCGCTACGACTCACGCTCTCTCCACCCATCCGCAAATGCTGAATCGCCTGAATGGATCCATAACTCCAAAATCTTGCGCCCGTGTGTATGCACATACATCTCTGGCCCTGCGCCCGCTTCCATGATTATAATCTTCTGCTCCCATGAAGATCTGTTCTCTCAAAATGTATGGTTGATAGACCCGCAAATTTCATTGAATAATGTGTTATTTTCAAGTATTTGGCATATATATATATTTGGATGATTGAGATAATATCATCAAAAAATAGGGGGACAACTGATATGACACTTAAAATACTACTAGTCAAAGCACGAATCTTGATGCTAAAAGCAAGCTGATCCAAAGTTGAAACTAGTCGAGATCAAGCACTTAAAATATCTTTAGAAACTTTGGGATATCAGTTAAATCCCTAAATAGCTCTCAAATATAGAGTGTTTATAGTCAAATTGAGCGTCTTGACGAGCCGAATCTAACGAGCCCAAGATCTCATAATTTTGACTTCATTTGAGCATTCAAATACTTGAAATACATCAAATGATCAAAGGAATCATTTTGAGCCATCCCATGGAGAGGAGTGGTTCGGATTTTCCATGTATTTATAGAGATGCCACTCCTCCAATCTATAAATAGCCCTTCATTCTTCACATGAGGGGACCCCAAGCAAGAGAGAGGAGAGAGCTCTAAAGCTTGAAGATCCCCCAAGCACAATCGTGCCACCACTCGACGGTAGTCAACCATCGCCACGCCGCCGCTGATCCTCGCCGTCGTCAATCTCTATCGGTCTCCATCATGATGACCTTCATCATCAGTCGATGTCCCTCGCTGTTCACCATCATCTGCTACCACTAGCAACTGTTACCACCTGAATGTGACTACATAGTTGTTGTTCCCTTCTCATGTACGATTTTGTAATCCTGTTATGGGGAAATTTTGTACTCTGAAATAAATACATAGTGGAAGATTCTTCTTCTAGCTCCATGGTTTTCCCTCTTTTTGAGGTTTTTCTACGTAAAAAGTTCTGGAGTTTTCTTGTTCACTCTTTAAATACATATGTGTGTGATGGATTTCATAATAAGGCTAAGGCGCAAACTTTCACTCTACCACAACCGGTTTTCTAGCACGCGATAATATTTATCGCCTACTAGAAAACTAGTTATGATAAAATAAAAGTTTACACCTTAATTTCGTTGTGGAATCTAGTACACACATAGATGTTTGAAAAATGAATAAGAAAATTCTAGAATTTTTATATGGAAAAACCTCTATATAAGGGGGAAAAATTTACGAACTAGCCGTCATCATCCATTATGCATCTGTTTCAGAGTACAAAGTTTTCCCGATAACGGAATTACACAATAATGTATGAGAAGGGTTGACAATGAAATCTCATAATCGACAACTATACAAGCGTAGTTGGGTTGTAAGATTGTTGGTGACGGTTAATGTGAAACAGTCGCGGCGGCGGTAGCGGTCGACGGTGGTGATGACCGACGGACATGTTCAGCGATGGTCGGCGGCGGCAACTAGAGACGGTGGTCACCGGCGGTGACCGACGATGGTGGTTGATGACGATGATGATCAATGGTGGTGGCCGAGCGACGGTCGGCGGTGGTCAGCAGCGGAGGCCGATGATGATGGTAACCATCCACGGTGATCGGAGGGGATGATCGACGACTATGGTTGACGACGATGATCGGCTATGGTGATCGGTGACGGTGGTCGGCGGTAATTTCCGCCAACGGTGGTTGATGATGACGAGGATCGGCGGTGGCAGCCGACGGCTGTGGTCGGCGACCGTCGAATGGTAGCACTATTATGCTTGAAGGATTTTTAAGCTTAAGAGCTCTCTTTTCTTTTTAGCTTGTGCTCCCCTCTTGTAAAGAATGAGGAGATATTTGTAGATTGTGGAAGTGGTATATCTGTAAATACAGACAAACTCCAAACCACTCCATCGGACGGCTCGAAATGATTCCTTTGATCATCTGATGTATTTTGAGTATTTGAATGCACAAATGAAGTCATAATTAGGAGATCTTAGGCTTGCTATATTTGGCTCGTCAAGACGCTCAATTTGACTATAAACACTTCATATTTAGGAGCTGACTATTATCGCAAAGCTTTTAATTATATTTAAAGTGCTTGATCTAGGTTAGTGAAGCTTTAAAGAAAATGAAATGTAGAAAAGCAGTAGGACCGGATAATATTCCAATAGAAGTGTGGAAATGTTTCGGAGATCAAGGAATTTCTTGGCTTACAAATCTTTTTAATGTCATTTTAAAGACTAAAAAGATGTGAGATGAGTGGAGAAAGAGTTTGTTAGTTCCTATATTTAAGAATAAAGGTGATGCACAAGAGTGTGCAAATTATAGAGGAATTAAGTTAATGTGTCATACATTAAAATTATGGGAGAGAGTAATTGAGCATAGACTACGATGTGATATAGAAGTTTCTCTGTCTTTGGTTTAATACCGTAGATCTACGTGGATGTTATACATTTGTTAAAGGGTTTGATGGAGAAGCATAGAAAGTAAGGATGATCTACATATGATATTTATTGATTTAGAGAAAGCTTATGATAAAGTTTCAAGAGATGTTCTTTGGAGAGTTCTAGAATAGAAAGGAGTTAATATTGGTTATATTCAAGTCATTAAGGATATGTATACTAGAGTTGTTACTTGTGCCCAAACACAAGGAAGATTGACAAAATATTTTCCTATTTCAGTTGGATTACATCAAGGATCAGTTTTAAGCCCTTATCTTTTTTACTTTAGTTATGGATGTTCTTACTAGGCATTTACAAGAAGATGTACCTTGGTATATGCTTTTTGCTGATGACATTCTTCTTGTTAATAAGACTAGAGAGGGAGTCCAACAAAAACTTGAATTATGGAGGTCAACTCTAGAGTCTAAAGGTTTTCGTTTAAGTAGATCTAAAACTGAATATATAGAGTGTAATTTTAATTGTATAAGTTCTAGTGGTAGTGTTGTGACATTAGGTGAACAAGTCATTAATAAGAGTGAGCGTTTCAGATATTTAGGCTCTATTGTTCAAAATGATGGTCAAATAGATGGAGATGTTATTAGTAGAATTCAAGTTGGATGGTTGAAGTGGAGGAATGCATCCTATTATGTGATAGAAAAGTTCCACTTAAACTTAAGGAAAATTTTATAAGATGGTGGTAAGATGACTTATGGTGCGAATGTTGACCAATAAAGAGAAGCATAAGACTAAGTTAAGTGTTACAGAGATGAGGATGCTTAGGTGGATGAGTGGCTTTACTCTTAGAGATAAAATACAAAATGAGTATATTCAGGAAAAAGTTGGAGTAGCTCCAGTGGTAGATAAGATTAGGGAGAGTCATCTTAGATGATTTGGCCACATAAAGCGTCGGCCATCCGATGACCCGATTAGGTTAGTAGATGCATTAGATTTGCCTTATGTTAAGAAAGCTAGAGGTAGACCTAAAAAGACTTGGTTAAGATGTATAAAAAATGATCTTAGTATACTTGATTTAAATGAGAATTTGACACATAATATGACACAATGGAGACGAAGGATTCATGTAGCCGACCCCACCTAGTGGGATTAAGGCTTGTTGTTATTGCTGTTGTTGTTGATCTAGGTTAGTCTTGACTCAGCATCAAATTATTTTTGACATCAAGATTCGTGCTTCAACTAGTAGAATATTCAGTGTCATATTATTTGTCCCCTATTTTTGAATGATATTACTTATTTCATCTAAAAATATATTAATTTTTTTTAAATAAAATAACTTTACTTATTATTACGATTTATAATTACATATATTAGATGTATTAATTTATTTATTAACTAATTAATTATTAATATTTATTTATTTGATTTTTTAAATTAAATGGTTAACGAACATCAGTCATAATGAGGAGAGAGATTTTTTAATTAAATGGCTACTAAACATGAGTCATAATGAGGAGAGAGTTTTTTTAATTAAATTACTAGCAAACATCAATCATAATGAGGAGAGGGTTTTTTTTAATTAAATGGCTGGAAAATGACAACCATAATGAGGAAAGAGGCTTTTTTCAGTTTTCGTTGATTTTTTTTAAATTTATTTGCTTTTTGCCCCTATAGTGGATCTATAAAAATTCCTCTAGGGTCAAGTAAGGAGACATAACTCTCATATGATCTGCATTTGATAAAAAATTATCTTGCAGAAGTTCAAGGGATGGAGTAATAAATTTGTTTTTCTTTTGTTAACAAAGCTCTGACCTTCTTCTTAGAAAAAGGTCAATCGCTTTGCTGATCAAGACCAGTAGCTCATATGAGGCTCCAGTTTTCTCTCGAGAGATGCGTCAACTATCCTAGTCAAACCGAGAGGTTTTAAAGGAGATCAAGGCCAGTAGTTCATATGGGGAGGCTCCAATTTTTTCTCGAGAGAGGTGTCAACTGTCATCGTCAGACCGATTGGGTTTGGAGGCGATCAAGACATGTAGTTCATACGGTGAGGCTCCAGTTTTCTCGAGAGAGAGGCGTCAACTATCCTCGTTGGACCGACAAGATTTATAGGAGATCAAGACTCGCAATTCACTTAAGAGAGGCGTCAATTATTCTCATCGGACCGACAGGGTTTGGAGGCGATTAAGACCTGTAGTTCATACAACAAGGCACCAATTTTTCCTCGAGAGAGGAGTTAACTGTCCTCGTCAGACTGACCAATTAGAAGGCAATCAAGGCCCATAGTTTATACAATGACGCTCTTATTTCCCTTGAAAGAGGCATCAACTGTCCTCATTGGACCGACCGGGTTAGGAGCCGATCAAGACCCATAGTTCATACGTCGAGGCTCTGATTTTCCCTCGAAAGAGATGTCAACTGTCCTTGTCGGACCGACCGGGTTCAGAGGTGATCAAGGCCCATAGTTCATATGAAGAGGCTCCAGTTTTCCCTCGAAATAGGCGTCAACTATCTTTGTCGGACTAACCAGGTTCGGAGACGATCAAGACCCATAGTTCATATGGCGAGGCTCTGATTTTCCCTCGAAAAAGGAGCCAACTATCCTCGTTGGAGCTACTGTATTTGGAAACGATTAAGACCCATAGTTTCATGTGATGAGGCTCTGGTTTTCCCTCAAAAGAGGTGTCACTATCGTCATCAGACCAACTGGGTTTGGAGGTGATCAAGGCCCGTAGTTCATACGACGAGGCTCCGATTTTCCCTCGAAAGAGGTGTCAAATATCCTCATCGGACCAATTGGGTTTGGAGGTGATCAAGACCCATAGTTCATACGGCGAGGCTCTGATTTTTCCTCGAAAGAGGCGTCAACTATTTTCTTCGGACCGACTGGCTTTGGAGGCGATCAAGGCCCGTAGTTCATACGGTGAGGCTCCGATTTTCCCTCGAAAGAGGCGTCAATTATCCTCGTTGGACCAAACAGGTTTGGAGCTGATCAAGGCCCGTAATTCATAGAAAAATGATTTTCTTGAACTTGAATAGATTGTTCAACAGTCGACAACTGCTGAGGTGGTAGGGAAGCATTGATTAGGAACTATTCCTAAAAAAACTCAAAGATTTTGACTGATAATTTCAAAGTGTCATTCTTCATGATGTTACTTGATGTCGTTAACTTGTATGGAAGGGGAAGAATCAAATTTGCTGAGAATTTTTACCCATCGAGGTTGTTTGTCAAAATATTACTTAATGACATTAACCTATATGAAAGAGGTCTGGGGATTTTTGACCCATCGAAGCTTATTTGTCGAAGTGTTAATTGATGATATTAACCTGTAGGGAATAGCTAGAATCGAATCCACCAAGATTTTTTGACCCATACGAGGTTGTTTGTCAAAGTATTACTTGATGACAGTAATATGTATGGAAGAGGTCGAATCGAATCCGCTGAGAATTTTTGATCCATCTGAGATTGTTTGTTAAAGTGCTACTTGATGACATTAACCTGTATAGAAGAGGTCAAATTGAATCCTCTAAGGATTTTTGACCCATCCGAGGTTATTTGTCAAAGTGTTACTTAATAACGATAACCTATATAGAAGAGGTTGAATCAAATTAATTGAGGATTTTTGACCTATCTGAGGTTATTTTTCAAAGTGTTACTTGATGACGTTAACATGTATGGAAGAGGTCAAATCAAATCCGCCAAAAATATTTGAGCCGTCCGATTTTATTTGTCAAAGTGTTACTTGATGACGTTAACCTGTATGGAAGAGGTCGAATCAAATCTGTTGAGGATTTTTGACCCATCAGGTTGTTTGTCAAAGTGTTACTTGATGACGTTAACCTGTATGGAAGAGGTCGAATTGAATCCACTAAGAAATTTTGACCCATCCAAGGTTATTTGTCAAAGTGTTACTCAGTGGCATTTAACCTGTGTGGAAAAAGTCAATAGTTTTAACTCTCATATGAGGTTATTTTGTCAAAGTATGACGTTAACCTGTATGGAAGAGGTTAAATATTTTGATTATTTTGAGATTATTTGTCAGAGTATTACTCGATGACCTTAACTTTTGTGGAGTAAGTACAAAGTTATAACATGTCAGAGATTATTTGTCAGAGCCTTCGCTCGATAACGTTAACTTGTGTGAAGTATGTTCGAAGTTTTGACCTATCCAAGGTTAATTGTTAGAGTCTTCGCTCGATGACATTAACCTGTGTGGAGTAGGTGCAAAGTTTTGACCTATCTGAGGTTATTTGTCAGAGTCTTCGCTCAATAACGTTAACCTGTGTGGAGTAGGTTGTGAAGTTTTGACCTATCCGAGGTTGTTTGTCAGAGTCTTCGCTCAATAACGTTAACTTGTGTGGAGTAGGTGCGAAGTTTTAACCTATCCGATCTTGTTTGTCAGAGTTTTCGCTCGATGACATTAATCTGTGTGGAGTATATGCGAAGTTTTGACATATCCGAGGTTGTTTGTCTGAGTCTTCACTCGATGATGTTAATCTATGTGGAGTAGGTCTAATCGAAACTACGAAGTTTTAACCTATTCGAGGTTGTTTGTCAGAGTCTTTGCTCGATGACATTAATATGTGTTGAGTAGTGTTAACCTTCATATGTGTGCCACAAAGTCAAAGTCAAGCTCACAAGCATAATTCGATGGACTTTGGAAGCGATAGTGCGCAAATCGAGCTCAAAATGCAATGGACGTCACCAAAAATGGTTGAAATGGCCTCCGATCAATGAACGAACTTCTCCATTGCATTTAAAATGTCTAGATCAATTATAATATAAATATTACAAAATCTAACGATCAATCAATTAAGCGCTCGAGCTATCAAGGTGTCGAGACGCATATCGGAGTCGAAAACCTGCGACAATGTTTGAACCACCTCAGTTCATGAAAGTGATTGCTCTGTTAGCTTCAAAAATATCAAAAACTATTAAATGAAACTCCCCGCGCTCAATTCGAACGAGTTTGTGTAAATGTCGAATGATTTAAAGTGATAGCACGTAAATCGAGGCTAAAATGCACAAGGCATCATCAAAATCAACTCAAATGACCTCCGATTAATGAACAGACTTCACCATCGCATTCAGAACATCGAAATTGGCCAGGATATAAATATAGCATAACATAATGATCAATTGATCAAGCGCTCGAGTCATCAACATGCTTACATGCATATCGAAGTCGAGAGGCGTCAAACAAGCGACCGCGTTCATAAAATTGATTACGTTGTTAGCTTCAAAATATCAAAAACTATCAAATAAGACTCTGCGCTTAATTCAGATGAGTCTGGACAAATGTCAAGTGATTTGAAGTGACAACATGCAAATTAAGGCTGAAATGCACTGAATGTCACCGAAATCAACTCAAATGACTTCCAATTGGCGAACAGACTTTGCCATCATATTCAAAATATTGTAATTGCTCAGGATATAAATATTGCATAACTTGATGAGCAACCAATCAAGCGCTCAAGTCGTCAACGTGCTTGCACGTATATCGAGGTCAGGAGGCGCCGATAAGAGTCAAATGACCTCTGTTCATGAAATTGATCATGCAATTAGCTTCAAAACACCAAAATCTATCAAGTAAGAATGTTCTCACTCAATTCCGACAAGTCTGTGCAAAAATCACGCGGTCAAAAGCGGGGACGCACATTTTGAGCTGAAATTAACCCAATTTGGCGCTGACTTGAATCAGATGGTCTCTAATTGCGAAACGGACTGCGTCATTGCCTTCAGAACAATGAATTATCCTAAATCGATATATATTAACAATGTGTATTTAATGGAGTGAAATCTACACTAAAATCCTTTAGTAAATTTAAATTTATTTAAAAATATCTTCAAATTACCCCCACTCAGTAACCATTCCCCCCTGTTTTCAATTTTTTTAATTAAAAAAATTGAAATAATCCACTCACTCCCATTTCGAGCAACTTCCTTCCTCATTCTCTCTCATATTTTCTCTCTCCTGCATTCCCCTCTCACATCAAAAAAAAGGAAGGTAAAAAAATCTCTCCTCTCCTCTCCTCTCCTCTCCTCTCTTTCAATTTTCCTCATTCGGCCCATTCAGGTATCGGTGCCTTCACAAGCCGCTAAACTCACGTTGTCCTTCAAACACCTACAACCAACCTGTGCTCAGCGGCCAGCAAAACTTCTTGCCTGACGTGGCCAGCTCGTAGCCAGCGACTGGCAGTTCGCTCGCTCCTCCCGCGCCCTCCGGACCACCGTCCCAACCCAGCGTTCCGCGTGGTTCCTCCTATCAGACCCACTACCTCGGCCAACCCATGCAGCTCGGCGTCCGCCTCGCACCAATCGCGCCCAGCGGGCTCGCTTCCCAATCAAACCACCTGGCGCCATTTTGCGAATTCGCGATCTTGGCCCGTCACGTTGACTCCCGTCGCGCGAGTTTAGTTCGGTCGTTTATCGGCCCAAATCCGATCCTGCCAAGCAATCTGCTCCAATTCCAAATCCGCTGTTTCGGCCCATTCTGCGCAATCCAGCTCGCAAATCTGGCTCGTTTTGCACAATCCATCCCACTGTGCATCCACAAGCCCGGCGTAACCCATCCAATTTTGCCATTTTCACCTCACATGTCAGCGGAAAAATATCGTCAATAGGCGAACGATTTCCGACGTCGCATCCCTCGCTTTACTAGTCTTGTTTTCGTTGCGTCACATCGAGGGAAGAACATCGTCAACAAGCGAATTCTTCTTTCGCTGAATAAACCTATACGAGGAGGTGTGGCTCCATGATTCCTAGATCGATACTGTCGTACACCAGATGGTTCTTTGATGTTTTGTACCATATACACCACTTCTACCTCTATGGTGTCTTCTTCATCATCTTCTTCTTCTTAAAGCTTTATCTTTGATCGACGTCTCCATTTGATTTCAAGCTCAGAGTATGGGATGAACCACTCCTCAATCAGAGGGATATGATCAAAATCAAGGGAAGATCATTTAAATTTGTGGGATTCCCTGGACGATTCTCCAAGGTGTCGACCACCACAGGCCTCATTGATTATAACATTCCTTTTAGGAACACATTCCTGTTGGACCTATCATGGACAGATCTTTGAATATACAAATCAGATGTCATGCATTTATGCCTTTTTGTTGCTACTTCTTCTTAAAGCTTCGGCCTCTAGACTTGTTTTCCCTATAGGACTTTTTTAGTAGCGATTTCCAAGCGTGTGGTTCGGTGTCACGATGTTCACTATGCAAGAATTGCTTAAGATGGTATTGAGTTCTTACTACCACTGATGGTAGCTTCTACAGTGGAGCATTATTAGCCTCTCTGATTATTGGTCTTTGATATATCTTCTCAATAAGGCCTTGTTCTTTTACAATTTTTAAAACTCTATGTACTCGAGCAGATAGAGTTTTGTGTTATTTTTTCTGAGAGGATGGGGCTAACTACTATTGACTCCAAAAAGATTATTTAACGTCACCAATAGAGCTATTCCTTTTTACCCATTTTATATTTTTAAATTTATTGTGGGTAGAAATACTCTCTTCTAGTTGTAAGGTTGATTGTGTAATAGATGGACCACGTGAGAGTTGACAGGCTAGCAACTTAGCATTCCTTCTTCTCCTCTACCTTCTAGTTAGCTTTTCTCCATATGAGGAAGCTTCAGCATCATGTCGGCCTTGCGCAAAGGGCAAGGTCGGCAGGGAAGTAGTATTCGCATGCATTACTAAAATTGTCTGCCTAGTTATAACTCTCTTCATGGTTGGAGCTTCAGCATGTCCCAACCTTTTAAATACAGAGGCTCTCTTTCAAGGAACCTCTCTAGCAGTAGCGACAAGGGCTTTAGTGGATTTGGTCTACTGCACGAGTTGAGGTGTATGTTGTGCATGATTGTCTCTTGCAGGCTTTGCGGTAGTTCGAGCAGCAATCGCTAGGAAATCTATACTACCAAATTGTATAGTAGCTCCAGCATCTTCGGTGTTAATGACAGCATTAGCCAGGCGGAGGTGACCTTACTACTTAGTGAATGAGGTGTTCTGGAGATCCATTATGCACAAGTGAAAGAAGGGGATTAGTAATCAATAATTGATATATTATCCAAACATTCATAATGCACAGATACAATAGAATAAACATGATAAAATATGAAAATAAGTTATGTATAAAAAAAAATTTAAAACTTTAGAATTATGTTAATTATAAAAATAATTTTAAGTTTCAATAACTTAACTTTATAAATAACTTTAATTTTTTACTTTACTATACTTTGGTGCTATCATAGCTTTGATTCAACTAGCCGAAGATGTAAAGAGAAACCTGTCCCCAACAGAGTCGTCAAAAATTTATGGGCTCCAAAAACTTGTCACTGACCTCTCGATGAAGAGAGTTTGATTTATGTTAGTGAAATCTTCAGAAGGCAGATGCAATGGTAGATAAGACACTACTCAGAGATTTCCCCCTCATTTTGTGAGGACTTTAGATATGATTCTAGGTTTTCTATAGGGGTAAGCACTTATAGTTAATTACCCCTCTCAATGTTGAGAGAGAACTTTCAATTAAAGCTAATCATTAGATTGCTAAATGCGCATCATATAGTAGCAGCATGCAAAGTTTTGAATTTTAGATTTATAAAATTCATCATCATTTACTTGAAGCGGATGGTTGGGGGAACTATGACGGTGCTGATCAAGATCCCATGATTTTGTCATTCTGGGATATCGTAGTCCCTAGTCTACTTAGTCAGAGGAGGTAGTCGACCCAACCAGACTGAAGGATTCTTGTCAGCAGCCATGGGTTGCATCGTCAAAGAAAACCTTATAGACCTAAGGTGGTGTTTGCCTAAGGAGACAAGTTTAAGTCCACCTTAACTAACAGAGAGCTTTTTTCCCTATCAGGTGCACCATATGGTTCACATCTCAAAGGCGAGTATTGGGGAACATCTGATACTCTGACCATAATATAATGGTGTCATTTGGCGGCACCCACCTGATCAGAGGACTCTAATCGTAACTGCATCATATGTGGAACCTACTAGCCAAACGATGCAATCAAAGGATATGAGCCACATT
Organism: Cymbidium sinense; assembly: GCA_021442155.1. NCBI lineage: Eukaryota > Viridiplantae > Streptophyta > Magnoliopsida > Asparagales > Orchidaceae > Cymbidium > Cymbidium sinense. The sequence continues at coordinate 77,937,777 of CM038218.1, read as the reverse complement.
CTTACTGACATGAGATTGATTGAGAGTTAATATAATTGTATACTTGATTTGACATTAGCTCATTTATGAGCTAGAGTTTTCTTAATTTATCACCATCAACAAATAATTACGGAATGTGAGATATTTATAGCTTAATAATATATTAGATTTTATATTTGAGTTAACACTTGATTTAAGTTAATTTGATCTGAGCTTGTTAATATATTTTAATAAAAATACCCCCTTCAATTGAAATCATTCAACATAACCATCATCAAGATGGTTTATTATTTCAGATCCTGTCGACTCTTTTAATTTAATAATAACGGATCAGATCTACTGTCATATGATAAAATTAACTTCTTATATATCTTATTGAGTTGAGATTCTTATAATAATATTATTAGATTTTCAGGTTGTGTTAACCCAGAACCAGTCCTAAGACCCAACCGAAAAGCAACCCACGCAGCATCCTCAGACACTAAGTTTAAGTATTCAATGTAGTGTCAGGGCTCATGCAGGTGTATTAAATTCAAATGCTTACATAGGTTTTCAAAGAATTTTTTTTATTTCTAAAGCACTTACATTTACTTTGATATAAATGAATTGATATGAATTCCAAAGCATTTGAATTAAACCATAAGTCTATCTTAAGATGCATTACATATGAAATTAAATTCGTTCATATATTTATATTAATTTCAGGAATGTTTAAATTGAATTTAATAAACACCTTATGAAGCATGCAATGTTTGTTTAGAATTTAAATTAACATCTTTTATCTACTAGCATAGATGAGTTGCAGATCTGGTGGCGTTAGTTGTAAGTTTCATTCATATTTGACTTCAACTCTTTTGAATATTTAATTGCACAGTGGATTTCTTATTCATTCAAGTATTTTGCTTGCATAAATATCAAATTTGTTATAGACTATTGTTAGTCAGATGATTGTAAGCCAAATCTTGTCTCAACGACTTACTATATTATACTTAGTTCAATTATTAATCTTATTACTCATTTAAGCTTCAAATATTATTCTTTAACTATTTCATTATTAATCTCTATTTTGATAAAATTTGGTAGCCTCCCAGTATCATCCTCATATAGGGGGTTACTTCGGGAGTGCTATAGCCTTCCTACCATGCTTAAGAAATCATGCATAGTCAGTGTCTTGTGACATTGGGGCTTAGAGAGTCTTCTAAACCCACCATAGTTAAGAAAGCGTGCATAGGCCTTCAATACATAAGTGTTTGGAATGAAATTCAGCAGCCTCCTGACGACATTCCCGTGTAAGGGGCTGCATTGAGAGTGTTATAGTTTTTTCACCATGCTTATAGAAAGCGTGCATGATATGGGCCTTATGACACCAAGGCTTAAGTGGAATTTTAAACTCACCACGCTTAAGAAAGCATGCATAGGCCTTCAATACCTGCGTAAAAGGCCTCCTAGTTTTCTCATCATGCTGAAGTAGCATGCATGAGTACTTAGGTCTAGCAAATATTTGCATTTATATTGAAGTAACAAGTACAAAAATTTAATATACTAAGCACGCATATGCATGAGTATTTGAAATAAAATTCAGCAACCTACCGGCATTATCCCCATGTAAAGAGCTGCATCGGGAGTGCTAAGGCCTTCCCATAATGCTTATAGGAAGCGTGCATGATAGGTGCCTTGTGATATCGTAGCCAAGTATTTTTTTCCTGCTTATGAGAAGTGTCACATAGGCCTTCAAACCTATATTAAAAAAATCCTAATTTCCTCATGCTAAAGCGGTACGAATACTTAAGTCTAACAGATTTCCCCGCCATGTTGAAACAACAAGCAAGTACTTAAGACTTTTGGCATTCATTACAATATTACTCTCATGTACACACTGAAGTGAGGAAATCTAATAAATCACAAATGATATCACTCTACCACAATATGAATCATATCTCTCAACATTCGTCTATCGAATTTTTCTTATCAAAGCCAAATAACAACAACAATAAATAAAGAGAAAGTTGATGGTATAATGTATAAATTTAAGAGAACGTATTGGAATAAGGAGATTTAACTGAAATAATAAGGCGAGGTAGAGTACATCCACTAGGAAGAGGTGGTTTGGAGGGTGATCTTCTTCAAGGTGAAGCGGTAAGAGAAGGTTGAAGATTTGAATGGGGAAGTTGATATTTGGGTTATCATATGTTTATAGAAAAAAAAAAAACATGTCGTGACGGTGGAGCGGAGGAGATCATTCATTGGCCTTGATCGAGAGAGAGTCTTGGCGAGCAGGAGTTGTGACGTGGAATGGTTTTATACTAAGAGTTCCATGGAGTTCGGTTGATGTATTGAACAAACAGTTCTGATTCTGTTATGTGTGTGAGGGAGAAATGTGTGGAGCAAAAGAAAAGGAGGATGGGAGGAGCAGCTGCTTGCTCTGCCGAAAGAAAGGCGTGTTCTTTATTCGTTCCTTGGGTAAGATGGACCAGACGAGACAAAGAGGAGCGAGCTGCGAATGGATGTCAGTAGTGTTAGGTTGGATAATAAGGGTATATAAGGCATATGCTTATTTGAGTGAAAATAAATTTGAATTTTAATTTTAGTGATGAGGCTATTATATTTTGATGCTTCGGACTCAATGGTACGGTCCGTTTTGTGATCAGAGGCCGTTTGGTTCAAGTCGGCATTGAATCAGATCAATTTCAGTTCGAAATTGCGCATCATCCCTTCCGATCGCTCGATATTCTCGCATACTCGTCCAAATTGAGCACAGACAGTCTCATTTAATAGGTTTCAATGTTTTGATGCTAATGACATATCAATTTCATGAATGGAGGTTGACTGGGCTTCGTCGCAACCTCCCGACCTCAATATGTGGATTGGCACGTCGATGGATTTTCTTCTTGATTGGCCGACCGTCGAAATGCTCAATACCTATATTTTGATCAATTTCGGCATTATGAACGCGATGATGAAGTTCATTCATCAATTGGAGATCATTTTGATTAGTTTCGGCGACGTCGAGTGTATTTCAGCTTTAATTATCCCGTCGTTGCATCCGAAGCCGATCGACTTCATCTTGTGAACTCGACTCGACTGATGTGGCATACAACGAGGTCAAGAAATAACACAATCATTGGTAGCATGAAATAGTCATCCTTATATTACTTCATATTGACCTACCGCTAATCATTATGCATCTATCAAACATCATCTTTGCTATTTATGTGTTGTACTTGGATATGAAATTCTTTTACATTATCATTCTTCATTATCTTTACATGATTTCTTGGATGCTAATTGAGCTGGTAATGAAAGATTATTACTATTTTTCTTGTGCATTCATCCATTATCTTGGTCATACTGTTGTCTCATAGCTTAAGAAGAAACACATTATTTCTCGATCATCAATACAAATAGATTATAAAACCCACGCATGCTTATTAGCTAGCACAGTAATCACCTTCATATTCGTATAAGAGTTATTAAACCTAATTTGGATTCATCCTTAGATTTTGAGTTTATTGCAAGTTTATTATGAGTTTAGTATTAATTCCCCAAATTATAATTAAATCTTGCCTAATTTTGAGAAATTTACAAGAAAAGATAACTCACTTTACCGTTTCAATTTAAGCCATAAAGAATTACTATTAGAGTTTGTGAGTTTAGTTTCAACCTCCCCAAAGTTTGTGAGTTTAATATTAGCCTCTCCCAAATTTTACTTAGATTTTGAATGAATATTATATTCATTCCAAAATTTGCTTTAAAGGCTCCCCCCCTTTTTTCATGTTTGACGCTTTTAGTTTAAAATTAGTTGTAGGTTTCCTTACTTAGCGCTCCTAAGTCAGCTCATTTTACCCTCCTCTTTTTTTCTAAGTCAAAAGATTTGACACAATTTAGGCAACCTCCCGGCGTCATCCCCGTGTAGGGGGTTACATCGAGGGTATTTTGGCTTACTTGGTACACCCTCTTGAGCATAGCGAGTGGTGTCTTGTGACACTGCAGCCGGTTTTTCATCTCATCACGCCCTCTTGAGCACAATGAGGACTTTAAACCTGAAAGAAGATAAATACAACATACATTCATTCCCCCCCTCCCCCCCTCCCCCGCCCCTTTTTCTAAGTCAAAAGATTTGACACAATTTCTGACCTCTGCGTCATCCCCATGTATGCATCGAGTGTTTGGCTTACTCACCCTCTTGGTAGCAGTGATGTCTTCGCGACCGCCAATTTTCATCTCGTCAGCCCTCTTGAGCCGAGGTCCAAAGCAGACAAATGCAATATATATTCATCCCCACTTCCTTTTTTTTCTAAGTCTAGAAATTAGACAAAATTTCGGCAGCATTTCATCTAGGGGAAGCGACATCTAACAGGCGTTTGGCTTACTTGGTAGGTCTTCTTGGTGGCGGCAATGTCTTCGACACGCTTTTCATCTCAGCCTCTGAACTCGAGGTCTTCAAAGCTACAAAGAAACACAAGCATACAATATATATCCATTCACAGATCCCACATGTTCTGACTTATTTTCGACGCGCTGCAATGCTCGGCAAAGGAACGGGGTTAGGTATGCGGTTGAGAATGTAAGGTAAGAAGTACGACGCCGAAAATCGAAAAGAATTCGCCTCTTGACGATGTTATTCCCTCTATTTTGCGGCGAAGCGAATGTAGGAAGGCTAAAGTAAGGAATCTGAAATCAAATCGAAAAGAATTCATTATTGATGATGTTCTTCCCACGACAAGCAGAACGGGAAAAAGGTGAGGAATCACGAGAAAATCAAAGAAGAATTACGATATTTTCTCTGTGGAAGCGAAAAGTGGAAGGGTTACGGGGCGTGCGATGCCAGAAAATCGAAAGAAGAATTCGCTTCTTGACGATGTCTTTCTCCCGATTCGTGGCGAAGAGAAAATTGGAAGGGCTAAAGCAAAGGGTGCGACGCCGAAAATCGAAAGAAAAATTCGCCTCTTGACGATGTTCTTCCCCCGATTGCGGCAAACTAAAAATAGCAAAATTTGGATGTGTTGCGAGCTTGCGAGAAGGATTGTGTAGAACGGGCTAGGTTTGTGGGCTGGATTGCGCAGAACGGGTTGCAAGGAAGGAGGTTTGTTGGCTGACGGGCCGTGGGCTGGAGGGAAAAGGTTGGTGGGCCGTTGGCTGAAGGGAAGGAGGCTGGCGGGCCAGAACAGTGGGCTGGAGGCGCTTGCGGGTCGTTTTCGCGGGCCGCTGGCTGGGTCAGTGCGGCGGTTTGCGGTAATGCGGGTCAGGCCTGCGGCAGCGGACTGGAACAGGGCTCTGGCGATGGGCCGAACGGAACTACGGGTGCTGTTTTGCGAGTTAACGGACGGGCCGGCGGACCGGCGGCAGCGGGATTGAAGACGAACGGCGCGGGTCGGACGGCGGGTCGTGGCAGCGGGTCGCGGAACGGCAGGATGGCGCCGCGGGCCGGAGCGCGTGCGGGGATCGGGTCGGGCGCGGGTCGCGGAAGCGGGCCGCGGCGGAATCGCGCGGCGGGTGCGGGTCGGACGCGCTGGTCGGTGCGCGGGCTGCGGGTTCCGGTCAGCGGACTCGTGCCGGCGCGGGACGGCAGCGGGGATCGGCCGGCGGGCCGTGGAACAGAGAGGGCTGCAGGAGAGAGAAAAGAGAGAGAGAATGAGGAGAGTTGTTGACTTTTTTTAAGATTTTTTTTTTTGAATTAGATAAACTGAAAATATAGGTGAATAATTGCTGAGCGGGGATAATTTAGAGATTTATAAAATTAATTTTAAATTGATTAAATTATTTTAACGTGGATTTCACGTCGGTAAATGCACATAGTCAATATATATATCAATTTAGGTATTTTGATGTTCAACCCAGCGCTCCGTTTAGTCGGAGCTATTTATCTGAATCAATTTTAGCTCAAAATGCGCATTACCGCTTTCAACCGCTCGATTTTCATGCATACTCATTTGAATTGAGTGTGAACAGTCTTATTTGATAAATTTCGGCATTTCAAAGACAATGACATGATCAATTTCGCGAACGGAGATCGTTTGACTCTCGTCGGTGCCTCCTGACCTCGATATGCGTGCAGGCGTGTTGACAACTCGAACGCTTAATCGGTTGATCGTCAAGTCGTGTAATATTTATATCCTGACCAATTTCGACGTTCTAAACGCGACAGAGAAGTCTGTTCATCGATAGGATGTCATTTGAGTTAATTTTGACGCGTGGCATTTTCGATTGTGTGACTTCAAATCACTGACATTCGCCGCACTCGAATTGAGCGATCTCATTTGATAGATTTATGATTCAAGCTAACGGCGTGATCAATTTACAAAAAAGATCATTCGGAACGTCCTTCCCGACCCGTATGCGGCGTTACATGATGATACGGCAATTGATTGATCGTTAGATTTTTTTATATATATATATATATATATATATATATATATATATATATATATATATATATATATATATATTATTTGCGTTAAATCACGATGAAAGTCCGTTCGATGGAGGTTATTTTGACGTTTGAGGGCGTTAGTCGTTTTGAGCCTCAATTTCTTGATGTCTTCAGTCCGTCGAATTAGACTTGCGAGCTTGACTTTGGCTTTGTGGCACAGATATGGAGGTTAACACAAATAAAAAAAAATTAAAGATCACGCCTAATCAATTTCATTTAAAAAAATTAAATATAAGAGAATTTCATAAAAACATGTGAAATGGCAAAAAAAAAAAGAAAAAAAGGTTGCATTATAAGAGCATTTATTTAATACTTATATTTCCCTCTATCAGTATATTCAGCGCAACACTGATTTAGTTGCCATCATTTTAATGGAGTCATTACAGAGCAAGACTGCTTCCGTGGGTTCAAGCCTTCAACATTATTAAGTTATCCCAATTATATATTTGAAATATTGTATGTTTAATTGTTTATATTTACGAATGAGATGCATAAAGAAGTAAAAATGAAAAAGAACCTAAGGCTATATGACCCTATAATTGAGGGCTTTGGCTTCATTATTATTGCGTATCAGAAAAGTTGTACTGATAAAATAAACCTTCATGCATTAGCTTTGTATAAAAATTCAACACACACACAAATAATTGAAAAAAAATAAGAAACTCCATAATTTTTACATGGATAAATCTCAGAAATAGGAGAAAAAATCACGAGGTTTAACCCAATAAAAATGCTCCACTATATATCCGCTTTGAAATACAGAGTATAAATCTTCTCAACAATGAGATTACAAGATTGTATGTATGTAATCCTGATAATGAGAATTCCATAATCATGTTACAACAGCTATGCGGCAGTAGTTGGGCTATAAATATTGTTGGTGGTCGGCGATCGGCGGTGGAGAATGTAACTTGAACTTCTACTCTCTCCTTTCAGTTTACTTTTAGCTCTTTCCTTCTCTCATGACAAGAATGAGGTCCTATTTATAGGATTTTGAGAGGGCATTTTGGTCATTATAGCTAAAATCTCATAACACTTCATGGGACGGTTCATATTGATTCATTTAATCATAAAATTTTTTTGGTGATTTGACCATTCAAATGATCTTCGATTTGAATGATCTTAGGCTTGGATTCTTACGGTCGCCGATTCGGATATAAACTCAAATTTGGAAGTCATTTGATCATCCAATTAGTGTAATTTTTTAGTGTAGCTTTTAATCTTAATTTGGAGATAAACTTGAACTTCTAGCCCTCTCTCAGCTTTCTCCCAAGTTTACTTTTAGCTCTTTCCTTCTCTCATGATAAGAATGAGGTCCTATTTATAGGATTATGAGAGGGCATTTTGGTCATTGTAGCCAAAATCTCACAACACTCCATCGAACATTTCATATCAATTCATTTGATCATAGATAATTTTTTGATGATTTTATCATTCAAATGACATTCAATTTGAATGATCTTAGGCTCGTTAGATTCTTCTCGTCGATCCGCTCGATTCGAGTATAAGCACGTCAAATTTAGAAGTCATTTGATCATCCAATTAGTGTATCGAAGTTTTGAGGTATAGCTTTTAATCTTAATTCTGTGGAGATGACGAACTTCGAACTTCTAGCTCTCTCTCAGCTTTCTCCTAAGTTTACTTCTAGCTTATTCCTTCTCTCATGACAAGAATGGGGTCCTATTTATAGGATTTTGAGATGACATTTTGGACATTGTAGCCAAAATCCCACAATACTCCATCGGACGGTTCATATCGATTCATTTGATCATAGATAGTTTTTTGGAGATTTGAACGTTCAAATTACCTTCGATTTGAATGATCTTAGGCTCATTGGATTCTTCTCATCGAGCCGCCAAATTCGAGTATAAGCACGTCAAATTTGAAAGTCATTTGATCATCTAATTAGTGTATTGAAGTTTTCAGGTGTAGCTTTTAATCTTAATTTGAGCTCATTTTGACCCTACTTCACCAAATTTGAGTGATGTTGAACTTGAGATATTTAATTATTATGCAAAATAATATATGTGCATTATTTTAAAATTTTGTGAGTGATATATCAATTATAATGGTGAAAGTTTAAATATATTAATTATTAATTTCTAACAATCGTGATTAAATTTATAGTTAAACATAAAAAATAATAATAAGCCAATCGAAAATACATTTGAGATGCAAGTATGGATTCAGTTATCATGAGGATCATACCTCACAGGAGGAATCCCATCTTCAGAATTTTAATTTTATTTTTTTGTATTATTAGAAATAGTGAGTGTAGACACATAAATTTGATGAGAATGATATTGAAATTTTAGACCCAAAAAATTTAAAGATATTTTTAAACTAAAGATCTATATATTTGGGATCACTTTAATTTTTTTAAATTTATTTTTATTTTTAACAAATAAATTTATTTAATATATTTGTAATCATTTTTTGTTTAAATAGATAATTAAATTTAAAAATATTTACAATAAGTTTTCGATATTTGAGTAATTTTTTAAAAAAAATAAAAATTTTCTTCTATTATCAATCTGTTCCTAAGTAGAAGCTAGCCCATATCAAGCACTTAAAATATAATTGAAAGTTTTGGGATATCAATTGAATCCCTAAATAGTTCCTAAATATGAAGTGTTTATGATCAAATCGAGCATCTTGACGAGTCGGATCTAACAAGCCCAAGATCTCTTGATTCTAACTTCATTTGAGCATTTAAATATTTAAAATACTTCAGATGATCAAGAGAATTATTTTGAGTCATCCGATGGAGTGATTTGGATTTTACACGTATTTATAGAAACGTCATTCCTCCAATCTATAAATAGCCCCTTATTCTTCACATGAGGGGAGCCTAAGCTAAAGAGAAGAGAAAGCTCTAATGCTTGAAGATCCTCCAAGCATAATCGTGCCACCAGTCAACGGTTACCGACAACCGCCGCCGACCACCGCCGTCGGCCACCACCCGTCCTCGCCGCTGTCGACCACCGTCGTCGGCTACCACCGCCGTCATTCACTACCCCGACTGCCACCAATGACTATTACAACCCAACTACCACTGCATAGCTGTTGTTACTTGATTTTGGGATTTCCATTGTCAAGCTTTCTCACATACAACTCTATAATCCCGTTATCTGAAAAACTTAAACTTTGTACTCCAAAATAAACATATAGTGGAACATTTTTACTAGTCTAGGCATGGTGATTTTTTACTTCTTTTAGGGATTTTTTCACGTAGAAATCCTGGAGTTTATTGTTCACTCTTCAAATATTTGTATATGTGTTGGATTTCACAACAAGGATAAGGCGTAAACTTTTATTCTACCACAACTGATTTTCTAGCACGCAACAGTTTGGCGTCGTCTGTGGGAAGTAAACCTCACAATCAGAATCTTTGAGAACACATGCATTATGGCCAACAGGCACAATACTCGCAACAACAGAGCCTCCCGCTCCAACTCCTGTCACTCCCGAAACCAATCTTTGAACTAATGACCCCAAGCTTCTGCCTCACTTCCCCCTGATAGGCATGACCCTATTGGTGAAAGTGCAATAGGAACCTCTCTAGAAGATTGTATTCACCGAATGGAAGAGTTTCAAAATGAAATAATCTGACTTTTACAAGAAACACGGCAGCCACTATTGCGGCAAACACATCTCCCCCAAGATCGATCGTTAGCCAGTGGAGGTCAAAATGCTAATACGGTGCTTTCTCGACATTAGGCCGAAGTTTCTCCGCTTCCAGACTAAGATGTCGGCCTCCTTAATACTGCTAGTTCTACTCATCCATCACTTGCAGCTCAACCAATTGCTAACCCTCCAATTATTGTCGGTAGCTTGGCATGTTCTCATCATGTTAATTACACCCATCATGTCATACGTGCAGAATTACAACGCATAGTGCGAGAAGAATTCCATTTTAAAGATGAAAATCATCTTCCCTCTCATCGCAGCTACCATGAGTCTTCACCTTTGGCTGAAGCTATTCTTCAACATCCTATTCCCGTAGGTTTCAAGCTTCCGAGCATCGACTCCTATGATGGGGCAACTGACCCATATGAACACATCTACCATCACAGAACCATCATGCATATCCAACGAGCTCTTGACACACTGCTTTGTCAAGTCTTTCCGGTCACCCTCAAGGGTCAGGCTCGCACTTAGTTCTACTCCCTTCTAAGGGGATCCATCCATACCTTTGGAGAACTCGCCAAGATCTTTGTAGAACAGTTCATTACAAATCGAAGGATCATTAAAGATTCCTCTCATCTCTCAGGCATTCGTCAAAATGAAGGTGAATCACTTAAGGAATACTTCTAGAGGTTCTCCTCAGAGGCTCGCCAAATACTCGGAATAGACCCTGAATTATTAAGAGGAGTTTTCCTTGGAGGGCTCCGTCCTGGGCCTTTCTACTCGTCACTAATGCGAGATATGATCCGCTCATATGCTGACTTGGTTTATCATATGGAAGCACAAATTTCTGCTGATAAGGCTATTAATGCCCATCGTAAATAATTTAAATAATTCACGGGAAAATGTAAGAGTGCCCCAGGGATCACAGATCGACAATCTCATCCAAAAAAGCAACAAGGTAGTCGTGATCTCCCTCCACAGCCCCCACATCAATGACGTGAACCACGACCAGAAAAGGAATACACACCACTGAATACCTCTCGTGTTAACATCTTGATGGTCATTCGAGATGAAGAGACCACTAAGTGGCCAGATCCACTGAAATCAAATTCAAGAAATCATGAACAATATTATCACTTTCATCAAAGTCGTGGACATACTACTGAGGCGTATAAACAACTCAAAGAAAAGATCGAGAGGCTCATTCAACAAGGATATATATGTCGATTTGTATATTATCAATCAACTCAAACAAACATAACTCCAACTAGGGGGCAACTGGAACAATCATCACAGAAATAATAAAATAGTCACCAGATAGTTGGAGAAATTGAAACAATCGTAGGAGGACCACTACTATCTAATCAAGTCCTTATTGCCACCTCCGAAGAGCTAGAGTTAAAGAAATCTTGTATTGACCATTCCATCACTTTTAATGACTCGGACTTAGAAGGAGTCCAAGTTCCGCATCAAGATCCACTTGTCATCAGTGCAGTGATCAGTGACCCGTGCTATAATATTAAGATAATTTTGATTAATAACGGGAGTTCTATCAATGTTTTATTTTACTCCACATTTCTTAGCATGGGTCTGGTTAGGGAAAAGCTTCAACCTGTTGCAGGACCATTATATGGGTCTGACAATTGCCATGTACGAGTAGAGGGGGCAATCACCATTCATGTTATCCTCGGAGAATTTTCCTAACAAGTGACTCATTCAATTCAATTCATGGCAGTCAAGTCAGATTCAACATACAACGCTATTGGAAAGCCCCTCCAATCAATTTTTGGTGTTGTTACTTCAGTATCTCATCTTAAGATGAAATTTCTAACCCCCGTTGGGGTTGAAGTGGTCTGTGAAAATAATAAATAGCATAATCATGTTACCTCATACAAGCTCAATCACGCCCTTCGGTGACCTTCGACATTGAGAATTTCAATTTTTGAGATGAAGAAGTACCCTAAAGAGCTTCGTCTGTAGAAGACTTATTTCATGTCTCATTATCAGATGACCAACCTTTACGAACAATGCAAGTCGGATCTTTGCTCTCAAACGAATAGAAGGTAAAATACATAGACTTCTTAAACAAAAATCAAGACATCTTTGCTTGGAGTCCGACATATATGCCTAGGGTCGACCCCAATGTGATCATGCACTCGTTCAAGATTAATCCAATATTCAAATCGATCATCCAAAAGAAGCAGAGTTTTGCACCTGATCGCCTCTAAGCTATTGAACAAGAAGTTAACAAGCTCTTAGAAGCGGGATTCATACGAGAAGCATATTATCCTATATAGCTAGCAAATATTATCATGGTTAAGAAAGCAAATAGAACTTGAAGAATGTATATGGATTACAATGATCTCAATAAAGCTTGTCTGAAAGATAGTTTTTCCCTCCCCCGAATTGATCAATTGGTTGATGCTACGTCTGAGCATCAAATGCTCAAATTTTAAGATGCTTACTCATATTACAACCAAATAAAATGGACTGGAAGAAGTCACATCTTTTCAAACATATAAAGATTTATATTATTATCAAGTTATGTCGTTATGGTTTAAAAATATCGGTGCTACCTATCAACGTCTTATGAATAAGGTTTTTAAAGACCTCTTAGGCTACACAATAGAGGTATATGTGGATGACATATCAGTAAAAAGCTTGAAAGAATCACAATATATTTCTGACTTAGAAATATGCTTTAACCTTCTTCGACGTTATAACATGCGACTCAATCCAACCAAGTGTGCTTTTGAGGTTATGTCGAGAAAATTTTTTGGGGGTTCATGGTCACCCACCGCGGGATTGAAGCTAATCCCGAGAAAATCAGAGCACTTAGAGATATGGCTCCTCTAAAGAATATCAAGGAAGTTTAACGCTTGAATGGGGAATTCTTTGCTTTATCCCAGCCATTCTTGAGATAAATATTTATCATTCTTTAAAATATTAAAAGGACCTAAAATAATAATTTTGAGACTGAATGTCAAGCTACTTTTGAGTAACTTAGGGAATATTTAACATCTCCATACGATTGACCTATCAAGGAGAGATGTTATACTTATATCTTAGGTCTCTTCCATACAATGACCTATTTACTATATTAGCAAAATTCTCTCTAATATAGAAAGTCGTTATCCACTAGTAGATAAGATGGCTTTGACTTTAGTTTCTCGGCAAAAATTGCATCCATACTTTCAAGCTCACACCATCGGTGTTTATACCCATTTACCATTGAGGGTCATTCTACAGAAACTAGAGGCCTCTGGAAGGTTAATCAAATGGTCCGTAGAATTAGGAGAGTTTGATATTCATTTTCTACCAAGATTAGACATAAAGTCTCAAGTACTCGCAGACTTTATAATGAAGTGCACTATCCCTACTCCAAATGAGCTATCTATCACACCCCTTTCATCTCCTCAATGGACCCTCTAGGTTGATGGAGCTTCAAGAAATACTAGTGCCGAAGCAGGAATCTTACTTATTTTCCCACAACAGGATATCTTAAAGTATGGACTTCGCCTAAAATTCTCTGCAACTAATAATATGACTGAATATGAGACTCTCATCACAGGGTTGAGACTTGTCATCAATTGTGAAGCTTAAAACTTAATGATCCACACTGGCTCTCAGCTTGTCGCCTCCCAGGTTGAGGGAAACTTTAATGTTCATAATCTCCAACTAGCATAATACCTCAACATGGTAAGGTCACTTCTTGCCCATATCAAGACACATCAAATCATTCACATACTTCGAGAGAAGAACACTCGAGCTGATGCTCTCGCTAAGCTCGTTACCTCTGCTACTAGAGATCTATTTAAGAGAAGGTGTGTTGAGGAAATATATTTTTCTAGTATACAAGGGTCATGGGTAATACAAGCAATTAATGAGACGAATGAACTTTCGTGGATGGACCACATCCTATCATTTCTACAAGAAGGGACCCTTTCTGAAGACCCAACTGCTGCAACTCGTCTCCGAAGACAAGCTGCAAACTTTATTATTATCGGAGGTAAACTATACAAATGAGCTTTTTTGGGTCATACCTTAAATGTCTCTCACCATCAGAGGCCGATTATGCATTAAGAGAGGTTCACTCTAGGATATGTAGAGAATACCTAAGAGAAAGGGCGTTGGCTCTAAAAATTATGAGGCAAGGTTTTTATTGGCCTACGATGAGGCAAAACGCCTTAGATTTCACAAAAAAAAATGTGCGAGCTGTTAGTTACACTTTAACCTATCTCATACACCACATACAGAACTCTCATCCCTTTAAAGCCCGTGGCCTTTTGCTCAATGGGAAATTAATATCATGGGACATTTTCTAGTAGCATTAGGGCAATGAAAGTTTATCATTTTAGGTGTTGACTACTTTACTAAATTGGTGGAGAGGCAGTCACTAAAATCATGGAGGCAAATACTAAACAATTTATTTAGAAAAATATAATATGTCGATTCGATTTTCTTGCAAATATCATCACCGATAATGGAACCCAATTTACTGGAAAATTTTTTACGTCTTTTTGTAAAGATCTTCACATTCAACTGCTATATACGGATGTAGCCCATCCTCAAACTATTGGACAGACTGAAGCTACTAATAGGGCTATATTCAAAGGATTAAAAATGCATCTCGAGAAGGCTGGGGGCAATAGGTTGAGGAGCTCTCTAATGTTCTTTGAGCTTACGCTACATCATGAACTCCAACCGGTGAGACACCATATAATTTGTGTTTTGACACAGAAGTTATTATACCAGTAGATATTGAGATTCCAAGTCCAAGAGTTCAATCATTCAATCATAATAATAATGAAAAACTATAACAGAACTTGGACCTACTCCCCAAAACTCATGACATGGCTCTACTTCAGACTGTTTCCTGCCACCAACGGGTAGCTCATCACTTCAACAGAAGAGTGAAACCCCGTCTCATCTCTGTCGGTGACTTGGTCCTTTGAAGTCTTGAAGCTGCGGGCAAAGGCCCTCATCGCAATTAACTCTCACCTCTTTGAGATGACTCTTATGTGGTTATAGCTATGATCAATCCAGGAACATTTAAGCTCAAAGATCTAAAAGAAATAATCTTGCCTCAAACTTGGAACGCGAAGAATCTCTGAAAGTATTATCAATAATTCCTACTGCATAAATATTATAATTTTTATTTTGTTGCTTGTCATTTCCTCTTCATCTCATATCTTTGTCAAGTTTTCTTATGATAATATTGTATCACCGACCTTATCAAAGTAATGAGTTTATGATTTTTTCTTTCAAGCTTGATACATATAAATAGCCTTCTTCATTTAATCCTCCCACTTGAGGAATGCACAACTCACGCTATATCTCAATCGTGACATGATCAATCCCAAGGGGATTTGTTCATACGATCATACCTCTTCCACACAGGTAAGAAGTCAAGTAACACTTTGACTAATACCTAGGATAGGTCAAAAAGTTCTTGATGGACATTTCATGGCCTCTTCCATACAAGTAAGATGTCAAATAATATTTTGACTAATATCTAGGATAGGTCAAGAAGTCCTTGGTGGACTTCCCATAACCTCTTCCGCACAGGTTAGTGTCGTTGAATTATATTCTGACCAATCAGCTCGGATAGGTTAAAACAAAATGAGGGAAAATCACTCAGAATTTTTAGTTTACTAATGTTATGATTCTAGATACAAAAAAAAATAATAAATAACAATACATAGATAAAAGGGAAAGAAATGCATCCTCAAGTGATACTACATGATATCAACATCCTCCTCACTGTTGGAAGATGCTTCTTTAAACTCACTCTCAACCTCTTCATCTCCTAAATCTGGCGAAAGGTCTTCAGATACTTGGCTGGGAGACAAATTCTCAATACTAGCCTCATTTTTGTGATGTACTAAGCAGATTTCTTTTAGGAATCTTTGAATGAAGCCTTCCTCCAAACATTGGCGCTCCAAGTCCTTCACTTTAATATCAAGAATATGATTACAAGCTTCTTGGATATGATCCTCAATAACATCGATAAGCCAAGGAGTTCTTAAAGTCTTCTAGCCTTCAAGGAGACTTCATTTGCTTTCGCTTCTGACATTATAAGCTCCTTCTCAGAAAGACGATCATCTAATGCTTTCTTCTCCAGTTCAAGAGCTTTCTTCTTCGCTGCAAAAGCCTTGAGTATTTTCTCTTTCTGGCGAGTCTCTGCCCTCACCTCAATCAGCCCATCACGAGTATGCTCCACCTCCTTACGCTAGAGAGAAAGAGAAGTTGATATGTTCATTAGCTCAATTTTACAACCGATTAGCTGATCCTCCAGAGCTGCAACTTCTTTGGCCTTAGCACTCATCTTTCGCTTGTACTCGCCTTGCAAGTATTTTACCTTCATAAATTTAGTATTCCACTCATCTAGAGCGACACCCAAATGAGCCATAAGCCCTAATATTTGGGTTACCTACAATCAAAAAATCATAAATATTACATAAAGAAAAATAGGAAAGAAGAAAAAAAAGAGAAAGAGAAGATAACGTACTAATTCGTCTGCTCGTTGACATCTAATGCATACGTGCTTTAACACCTCTTTAAAAATGTGAGGCTTCGAGAAATGAATCCCCCCATTATGAGTTGAGATAACTAAACTCTTAGAGGCCAATTGGGGGAGAACATCTTCTCAACAAATATTTGACATAGTTACTTCGGCATATGTCTTCTTTTTCTTTAAAGAAGAAGCATTGTTGTCACCATGATTTTGTAACGAGCTTCTTGAAAGAATTCTGTCAATATGAGGAGATTTTTCATCACATTTACTTGATCTCTTCAGTTGAAGAGCATGAGATCTCCCTACATGAATGAAAAGGTCAACCTTGAACATTCTATCTTCAATTATATACTTGCCAATATGACATAACTCGTGCTGCAAACCTATATCAAGAATATTGAGAATTGTTAGGATTTCATTCTCTTCAATTAGTAATGGATCCGAAAGGTCATTCAATCTTCCCCATCTCTCAGGGAAGCCCCACTCATTTTCACAAAAAAGAACCCATTAGACCAATCTCTGGATGGATCCCATGCTCAAAATTATATCCAATTCTTTATACCTCAATATGAAACATATCCGTGAGCATCACATGTGAATCTACACATTCGGCACAAGTATTTGGTATTCAAAGTTACACCACGCTCTCTAAAGAAGACTCTCAAACCAACAATGATCATTAAAGCTCGAAATAAAAATGGTGACAAAGCTACACCACATATTTTAAAGACCTTAATCAATTCAAGAGTCAAATGGAACCACGCACGAAGAATCATCTCAAAAATAATAAAGTATTCTTACAGAGGAGAACTAGCCCGATCAGACTTTTTGACAATAATAGCCACCAACTCATTTGGGAAATAAAATTTTCTATGGAGCACCATTAAACTGTCAGCTGTGATAGTGGATGATACATCATCTATGGCTGTCACGCTATTATTTTTCTTACGGCAATCATCCTGCGAAAATACATCATAAATATGAAATAAAAAAGAGGTGAGAAAGACAAAGGTCTGAGAACTGTGTGAATTAACTCACTCACTCCAATACTTGGGCATATCATTTCTTGACTTTATTGCTCACGAACAATTTTGGATAAAATTTTTTGCCTACGATCTAACAAAAAATATATGCATACATATGAAATCAAAAAAGATAAAAAAACTATTTCTCTCTACGATCAGACTTTTTGGCAACAATAGCCACCAACTCATTTGGGAAATGAAATTTCCTATGGAGCACCATTAAACTGTCAGCTGTGACAGTGGATGATACATCATTTGTGGCTGTCACGCTATTAGTTTTTTTACGGCCATCATCCTGCGAAAATACATCATAAATATGAAACAAAAAAGAGGTGAGAAAGACAAAGGTCTGAGAACTGTGTGAAGTAACTCACTCACTCCAATACTTGGGCATATCCTTTCCTCACTTTGTTGCTCACGGACAGTTTTGGGTAAAAAATTTTGCGTACGATCTGACAAAAAATATATGCATACATATGAAATCAAAAAAGAAAAAAAAACTATTTCTCTATAATGATACTACGAAATTACCTGTCATATTTTCTGAGTTTTTCAAGGGATGGATCATAATTGACGCTTCCCCGTCACCTTGGCAGTTATCAACTGTTGAACCATCCATTGGAGTTTTAAGAAATTCAATTTCCTACAAAAAAAAGTAGAAAATACAGTGTCTTGATCGCCTAAAACCCGACCGTCCGACGAGTTGACGCCTCTCTCGAGGGAAAATCGGAGTCTCGTCGTATGAACTACGGGCCTTGATCTCCTCCAAACCCGGTCGGTCCGACGAGGATAGTTGACGCCTCTCTCGAGAGAAAGTCGGAGCCTTGCCGTATGAACTACAGGTCTTGATCGCTTCCAAACCCGGTCGGTCCGACGAGGACAGTTGACGCCTCTCTCGAGAGAAAATCGATGCCTCGCCGTATGAACTACAAGTCTTGATCAGCAAAACAAATAACCTTTTTTGACGAAGAAGGTCAGAGCTTCGCTGACAAAAGGAAAAAAAAAATTTTTACTCTTAGCTCTTGAACTTCTGCTAGATAATTTTTCATCCAACGTAGAAAAGTGTTAGAGCATATGGGAATTGTGTCTCCTTACTTGACCCTAGATGGTTTTTATAAATCCACTATAAGGGCAAAAAGGGAATAAATAAAAAATAGAAAAAATTAAGAAAAATGCTCATGGGCGGTGCGCGGCTGAAGGCCTCGCTAATGCAGGCGATACCACGCACGAAGGCCCACGAGCACACGCACTCACCCACGGCCTTGCACCCGCTTTTGTGATTATAATCTTGTGCATCCATAAAGATCTATTATCTCAAACTATATGTGACGCAAAGGTTAATGAACCTGCAAATTTCATTGAAGAATTTATTATTTTCAATTATCTGGCATATATTTTTGGATGATAGAGATAATTTCATCCAAAAATAGGGAGTAATTGATATGACACTGAAAATTTCACTAGTCGAAGCACGAATCTTGATGTCGAAAGTATTATAATCCTAAGTCGAAACTAGCCTAGATCAAGCACTTAAAATATCATTGGAAACTTTGAGATATCAATTAAATCCCTAAATAGTTCCTAAATATGAAGTGTTTATGATCAAATCAAGTGTTTTGATGAGCCGAATCTAACAAGCCCAAGATCTCTTGATTCTGACTTCATTTGAGCATTTAAATATTTAAAATACAACAGATGATCAAGGGAATTATTTCGAGCCATCCGATGGAGTGATTTGGATTTTGCACGTATTTATAGAGACATCATTCCTTTAATCTATAAATAGTCCCTCATTCTTCACATGAGGGGAGTCCAAGCTAAAGAGAAGAGAGAGCTTTAATGCTTGAAGATCCTCCAAGCATAATCGTGCCACCAGTCGACGGTCGCCGACCACCGCCGTCGGCCATCATCGTCAGACACCGCCACAACCACCAATCATCATCGCCGCCAACCACCTCCGTCGATCACCATCGTCGGCCACCACCACGGTCTCGCGACCGCTGTTATCGCCACCGATCGCCGAATTATTGGCAGCCGCCAACCACTATCGTTGGTCACCACCGCCGTCATTAACTATCGTCATCTGCCACCAACGACTGTTACAGTCCAACTACTGCTGCGTAGCTGTTGTTACCAGATTATGGGATTTTCATTGTCAAGCTTTCTCACATACAACTCTGTAATCTTGTTATCGGAAAACTTAAATTTTGTACTCCAAAACAGACATATAGTGGAACATTTTTACTGGGCTAGGCCCCGTGATTTTTTCACTCTTTTCGGGGTTTTCCATATAAAAATCTTGGAGTTTATTATTTACTCTTCAAATATATGTGTTTGTGCCAGATTTTACAACAAGCTAAGGCGTAAACTTTTATTCTACTGCAATTGGTTTTCTAGCACACAACAATGATAAACAATTAAAATATATTTTCTCAAAATTTTAAGTTAAATTTATATATTATAAATAATAATAAATAATATATTTGATATATATTATTATTAGAATGATAATGACATAAATCTATTTTTATTTATATTATAAATCTAATCAATTTGAAACTTATATCTTAGATGTTCATGAATAATTTTTATTCTTAAAAGTTATTGATATGATTGTAAAAAAAAAGAAATATAATTTATATTATTTTATTTTTAAATTATTAAAATTAAAATTAGCTCTATAAATATTATAATAAGTGTTGAAATAATTTTTTTTTATGAATATTATGAAAAATTGACAACAAAATATAATTAAAAATCAGTGGATGAATGAACTTGTGACTATATATATTGAGAAAGATAAATTTGATGATACTGATAATGATATAATATTTAATATAAAAAAAATGAAGAGCAGATGTTATCAATTATGAGTTTTTTATTTATATTTATTTTATTTTTTTCTTATAAATATATTTTAATAAAAAATTTAATTATTAATGCTGATCTTAAATTTGAATGAAGGTTTATGATATTAAAAAAAAAAGAGCTACTTCGGCAATGATCATTTGAGCGTACGGGATTTCGGCAATAATGCATTATGGAACTTCTGTTACCCATGATTTCCTTGTTAAACCCAGTGATTTTGATTTTCGATCCAGTTTTCCGCTCATTTTGTGGGGATTGCTACTGGATGCAGCTCTTTTTAATCCTTTTAAACTGAGCCGATCCCTCTTGCTAGTTGTTTTTCTATAGTATTTTGCTCGATTGCTTTTAGGGGCTGCTGCTTCTTTTTTTTCATCTTCTGTAGCTCTTCATTTAATTCATACGTACATGTAACAGAGCATCATTTTTATCAAAATGGGGAAAAACCCTCAACTAATGACTCCAGCCTCGAGTTTCTCGAGATTCAGATCGCAATTGACTTTTTTTTTTTTTTCAATTAGTATCCACCTAACACCCCACATATCTTATAGGTGGGGATATCGTTGTGACTAATCTCACAGGGGTCTAACGCTACATTCATCACCCACACGTGTCGGGTCCCCACTTACTTTTCCCACCTTAGGTATAGACGCCTCCGCTCTGGAGAGGATTCGAACTCGATCCAGGGTTACACGCCACCCACCAACCGATGGGTCAATTGACTTGTTTCACTTTGATGGAGGAAAGTTACGACTAGGCTTCAACGAGTTATGTGATAGATCATAGTTATTTATGAAGTTCTTCTGAAATTTTTTTATTAATATACTGAATATCTTGAGGACAGCGGCAGAATCGCATATAACTGATGACGAGTAATTATTTCTGATTTTTATTATAGAGATAGATAAATTAGTCATTTTTCTTTTTAAAAGTTATTATTATTTTGCTATAATATATAAATTTATCTTTCTTGATAAGAGAATTTGATTCCCCCATTGTAAGAAGATTCTTAATCTTCAACAGCCCTCTAAATTTCTTTTTTTTTTTTTTGAAGAATTGATGGCTACCATGTATGTATTCAAGCTTTAGTTTGTTTAATATTATTGAGTCCGAGCTTGATTCGAGCTTTTAAGAATAGTGTTCAAACTTGAGCTTATTTACTACGAGCTCGATTTGAGTTTATTCGCAAACTTGCGAGCAGCTCATTTAATAAAATAAATGAGCTTTAATCAAGCTTTAATTGAGCTTGTTCACAAACAGCTTGTTGAGAAATATACATGAGCTGTATCAATTAAAGCTTATTAAACCTAAAATAATAATAATTTGAACAATACACACAAATAAGCTTTAATCGAGCTCATTAGCGATTTGTTTCACGTAACATTAAATGATAATATTCATGAACATAAATGAACCTAATGACAAACTATTTAGGCTTGTTCATTTAGCAATCGAGTATTTAAAAAACGTCAGTTATCATTTTTTTTTTTTGAAGGACATTTTTTATATTAAAAAAAGTTTGATTAAAATAAAATTACATAAATTTAGTTATCTTTTTAGATAATTTCTTTTTTATTGTACATACCAATTTGGTCCACTATTCTTGATATTAGTGAGTATTAGGGGTGTGCATTATTTGGTTTTAATCAAAAAAATCTAACCGAACCAAAGTTTTTGAGTAATTTGGTTCGGTTTTGAACTTAGTAATTTGGATTTTGGTTTTAATTAATGAAAACTTTGGTTTTTAGTTTTTGGATCGATTTGTTAAATGAAATTTTGGATGGAACCAAATAAATCAAAGTAATTATATGTAATATGATATTATTAATTTATGTATAATAGGTTTATCTATTATACTCTTATTTTTATTTATTTTTGAATAATTAGGACCATTATCTAATTTTTCAAAATATTTTTGTCTCATAATATGGTAATATGATTCCATGAACTTCTAAGCTCAAAACATCATTCAAGTATGTAAAATATTTTTTATATTATATTTATGTTATTTTTCCTATTATTTTTTAATTATATAATAAAAAATTATATAAATAATTTTTAAATATAACCAACTTCGATTTATTCAAAATTAAATCAAAATAACTGAATCAAATTATTATTTGATTTATTTTATTTTGAATTTTATTTGTTATTCAATATTTTTAAGAATCCAAAATCAATTAATTTTAAAAATTTATCATTCAATCATCCAAATCAATCAAACGCACACCCCCAGGGAGTATTGATGCTCCTGTCAAAATAAACTAGCAGAAACTATTATGGGATCGATGCATGAAGTCTGAGAAAAAAAAACATTAAAATATTTAATGGCACTAAAAGAACGCAGTGTGTGCTTTAGGAACACGAGAAATTAGATAAAAATATTATGATTAAAATTTATTTTAAATTTAAATTTACTTTAAAATGAAAGTAATATATAAATAATCAATTAGTTTTTATATTATATTTATTGCCTACTAGAAAACTAGTTATGATAAAATAAAAGTTTACATCTTAATTTTATCATAATCTAAGATATAATGTGATATTCAAGAATGATAAGAAAAATTCTAACTTTTAAAAAAACCTTGTATAAGGGGAAAAAATGGGTCTAGCCCAAGAAAATCTTCCATGATCTTTGAGTACAAAGTTTTCCGAAATGAATTACACACAATATGAGAAGGGTTGACAAAGAATCTTATAATCGCAACAATATATAACAACAAGTTAGGTTATGCATTGACGGTGATAATGGTGAATGGAGTCAACGACCGACAAGACGGCCGACGGTGGTGATGACCGGGAGATGTCAGCGATGCAAGCAGAAGAGACGGTAGTCACCGATGTTAAAAAATAATGGTAAAATGAGGTCGACGACGGTAATAAAGCCACGGCGGATCGGGATGACCGACCTGGTCGGCGAAAATGACCGCTAGTGACGTGACGGGTCGGCGGTGATGTTTGCCAACGGTGGTTGATGATGATGAGGATCGGCGGTGGAGGCCGACGGCTATGGTCGGCGACCGTCGAGTGGTAACTATTATGCTTGAAGGATTTTTAAGTTTAAGAGCTCTCTTTTCTTTTTAGCTTGTGTTCTCCTCTTATAAAGAATGAGGAGCTATTTATAGATTGTGGGAGTGACATATCTGTAAATACAGACAAAATCCAAACCGCTCCATTGGACGACTCGAAATGATTCCTTCGATCATCTGATGTATTTTAAGTATTTGAATGTACGAATCAAGTCAAAATTAGGAGATCTTAGGCTTGTTATATTTGTCTGGTCAAGACGCTCGATTTGATTATAAACACTCCATATTTAGGAGCTGACTGATATCGCAAAGTTTTCAATTATATTTAAAGTACTTGATCTAGGTTAGTCTTGACTCAACATCAAATTATTTTCGACATCAAGATTCGTGCTTCAACTAGTGGAATATTCAGTGTCATATTATTTGCCCCCTATTTTTAGATGATATTACTTATTTCATCTAAAAATATATTATTTTTTTTAAAATAAAATAACTTTACTTATTATTACAATTTATAATTACATATATTAGATGTATTAATTTATTTATTAATTAATTAATTATTAATATTTATTTATTTGCTTTTTTAATTAAATGGCTAGCAAACATCACTCATAATGAGGAGAGAGATTTTTTTAATTAAATGGCTACCAAACATGAGTCATAATGAGGAGAAAGTTTTTTTAAATTAAATGACTAGCAAACATCAATCATAATAAGGAGAGGGATTTTTTTTAATTAAATGGCTGGAAAATGACAATCATAATGAGGAAAGACGCTTTTTTCAGTTTTCTTTGATTTTTTTAAATTTATTTTCTTTTTGCCCCTATAGTAGATCTATAAAAATTCATCTAAGATCAAGTAAGGAGACACAACTCCCATATGCTCTAATATTCTTATACATTTGATAAAAAATTATCTTGCAGAAGTTCAAGGGATGAGATAATAAATTTGTTTTTCTTTTATTAACAAAGCTCTGACCTTCTTCTTAGAAAAAGGTCATTCGCTTTGCTGATCAAGACCAGTAGCTCATACGATGAGTCTCCAGTTTTCTCTCGAGATGCCAACTATCCTGAAGGTTTTAAAGGAGATCAAGGCCAGTAGTTCATATGGGGAGGCTCCAATTTTTTCTTGAGAGAGGTGTCAACTGTCCTCGTCAGACCGACTGGGTTTGGAGGCGATCAAGACATGTAGTTCATACGGCGAGGCTACGATTTTCTCTCGAGAGAGGCGTCAACTATCCTCATTGGACAGACCAGATTTATAGGAGATCATGACTCGCATTTCACTTAAGAGATGTGTCAATTGTTCTTATCAGACCGACCGAGTTTGGAGGCGATTGAGACCTGTAGTTCATACAACAAGGCTCTGGTTTTTCCTCGAGAGAGGCGCCAACTGTCCTCGTCGTACCGACCAGGTTCGAAGATAATCAAGGCTCATAGTTCATATAATGAGGCTCTTGTTTCCCTTGAAAGAGGCATCAACTGTATCATCTGACCGACCAAAGGATCAAGGCCCGTAGCTCATACGCTGACCGCTTTCTCGAAGAGGCGTCAACTGTCCTTGTCAGACCGACCGGGTTCAGAGGCGATCAAGGCCCATAGTTCATACGATGAGGCTCTAGTTTTCTCTCGAAAGAGGCGTCAACTATCTTCGTCGGACTAACCAGGTTTGGAGATGATCAAGACCCATAGTTCATATGGAGAGGCTCCGATTTTCCCTCGAAAAAGGAGCCAACTATCCTCGTTGGAGCTACTGTATTTGGAAACAATCAAGACCCATAGTTTCATGCGACGAGGCTCCGGTTTTCCCTCAAAAGAGGTGTCACTGTTGTCGTCGGACCAATTGGGTTTGGAGGTGATCAAGGCCCATAGTTCATAAGGCGAGGCTCCTATTTTCCCTCAAAAGAGGTGTCAACTATTCTCTACCTGACCGAGTTTGAGGATCAAGACCCATAGTTCATACGGCGAGGCTCCGATTTTCTCTCGAAAGAGGCGTCAACTATTTTCTTCGGACCGACTGGCTTTGGAGGCGATCAAGGCCCGTAGTTCATACGGTGAGGCTCCAATTTTCCCTCGAAGAGCGTCGATTATCTCGTTGGAGACCAATCGAGTTTGGAGGTGATCAAGGCGTAGTTCATAGAAAATTGATTTTCTTGAACTTGAATAGATTGTTGAACAATTGACGCCAAGGTGGTAGGGAAGCATTGATTATGAATTATTCTAAAAAAACTCAAAAATTTTGATAATTTGAAAGTGTCATTCTTCATGATGTTACTTGATGTCATTGACTTGTATGGAAGGGTAGAATCAAATTTCTTTGAGAATTTTTTGACCCATAGGTTATTTGTCAAAATGTTACTTAATGACATTAACACATGAAAGAGGTATGGGATTTTGACCCATAGAGATTATTTAAGTGTTAATTGATGATATTAACGTAGGAATAGCTATCGAATCCACCATGAATTTTGACCCTATGAGGTTGTTTGTCAAAGTATTACTTGATGTGATATTACGTATGGAAGAATTGAGGTGAATCGAAAATTTTTGATCCATCTAAGATTGTTTGTTAAAGTGCTTTTTTGGCGTTAACACTATGGAAGGTCGAATCGAATCATCGAGATTTTTGACCAATCAGGTTATTTGTCAAAGTACTTAATAACGGTAACTTATATATATAGAGGTTGAATCAAATCAAGCGAGAATTTTGACTATCCAGGGTTGTTAGTCAAAGTGTTACTTGATGGCGTTAACAATGGAAGAGGTCAAATCGAATCCATAAAATTTTTGACCCATCCGATTTTATTTGTCAAGTGTTACTTGATGACCTTTGGAAGAGGTCGAATCATCTGGCGAGAATTTTGACCCATCCAGGGTTGTTTGTCAAGTGTTACTTGATGGCGTTAACTGTTTGGAAGAGGTCAAATTGAATCGAAATTTTGACCCATCCAAGGTTGTTTGTCGAGTGTTACTCAGTGACATTTAACCTGTGTGGAAAAGTCAATAGTTTTAACTCTTATCTGAGGTTATTTTGTCAAAGTATGACATTAACCTGTGTGGAATAGGTTAAACATTTTGATTATTTTGAGATTATTTATATTCGATGGCACATGTAAAGTACAAAGTTATAACATGTCAGAGGTTGTTTGTTAGAGTCTTCGCTCGATGACGTTAACTTGTGTGAAGTATTTTCAAAATTTTGACCTATCTGAGGTTATTTTTTAGAGTCTTCGCTCGATGATGTTAACTGTGTAGGTAAAAAAGTTTTGACTATATGAGGTTATTTGTCGAGTCTTTTAGCGTTAACGTGTGGAGTAGGTTGCGAAGTTTTTACCTATCCGAGGTTGTTTGTCAAAGTCTTCGCTCAATAACGTTAACTTGTGTGGAGTAGGTGCGAAGTTTTGACCTATCCGATCTTGTTTGTCAGAGTTTTTGTTTAATGACATTAAATTTGGGTATGTCGGTTTTGACATATCCGATGTTGTTTGTTTGAGTCTTCACTCGATGATGTTAATCTATGTGGAGTAGGTCTAATCGAAACTATGAAGTTTTGACCTATTCGAGGTTGTTTGTCAAAGTCTTTGTTCGATGACATTAATATGTGTTGAGTAGTGTTGACCTTCATATGTGCAGTCAAAGTCAAGCTCAGCATAATTCGGGACTTTAGAAGTGATAGTGCGCAAATCGAAGCTCAAAATGTAATGGACGTCACCAAAAATGGTTGAAATAGCCTTCGATCGATGAACGAACTTTGCCATTGCATTCAGAATGTCGAGATCAATCAAAATATAAATATTGCCAAAATCTAACGATCAATCGATTAAGCGGCCGGCTATCAGGTGTCGACGCATATCGAGTCGAAACTGCGGCGATGTTTGAGCGATCTCGTTCATGAAATTGATTGCTCTTCTTCAAAACAAAAACTATTAAATGAAGCGCGCTCAATTCGCAGTGCATGCGTCGAATGATTTAAAGTGATAGCGTAAATCGGTAGAAATGCATCATCATCAAAATCAACTCAAATGACCTCCAATCGATGAACAAACTTCACCATCATGTTCAAAACATCAAAATTAGTCAGAATATAAATATAACAACTTAATGATCAACGATCAGCTTCGTCGGCGCTGCTTACACGCATATCGAGTCGGGGACCGTCTGATCAAGCGACCCGTTCATAAAATTGATTATGTTGTTAGCTTCAAAATATCAAAAACTATCAAATGAGACTATCTGCGCTCAATTCAGACGAGTTTGTGCAAATGTCAAGTGATTTGAAGTAATGACATCTAAATCAGTGAAATGCGAGAATGTCACGAAATCAACTCAAATGACATCGATGAGCGAACTTTGCCATCATGTTCAAAATATTGTAATTGCTCAGGATATAAATATTGCTTGATGAGCAATCATCAGCGCTCAAGTCGTCGGCGTCTTTGCACGATATCAAGGTAAAGCGGGATAAGTCAAATGACCCCGTTCGAAATTGATCGTGTCATTAGCAAAATCTATCAAGTAAGAATATTCTCACTCAATTGAGTGCACAAAATCAAGCGTTAGCGGCGTGCGATTTTAATTGAATTACTTGGTGACAGATCATCTTGTCTCCGATGTGAAGCATTCTGTGAATTTCGTTGAACGATGGAATTATCTAAATCGATATATATATATATATATATATATATATATATATATATATATATATATTTAATATTCTACTTCTAAAATCCTTTTGTAAATTTAAATTTATTTAAAAATATCTCCAAATTGCCCCCACTCAGCAACTATTCCCCCTTATTTTCAGTTTTTTTTAATTAAAAAAAAAACTTAAAAAATCCACTCCCTCCCATTTCCAGCAACTTCCTTCCTCATTCTCTCCCACATTTTCTCTCTTCTGCATTCCCCTCTCACATCAAAAAATAGGAAGGTAAAAAATTCTCTCCTCTCTCTCTTTCAATTTTCCCTGTTCTGGCCCATTCCGTCGGCCCATCGGTGCCTTTCTGCCGCCGCACAAACTCACGTTGTCACCGCTTCACGCAACACCGCTACAGCCGACCTGCGGCCCGCTCCGCAGCCGCGCAAGCTCACTGCCGCCGACCCGTGGCCCGCTTCATAGCCGCGCAGCCCAATCCGCTTCCGCTCTGTTCCACGACCCGCACCCTCCGGGCCCACCGTCCCAACCCGCGTGCGTTCCACGCGCAGTTCCTGCTATCTGACCCACCACCTCCGGCACAACCCACTGCACTAGCTCCGCGTCTCGCCTCCGCACCAATGCGCGACCCCGCCGCTGGGCCTGCTCCGCTTCCACTAGTCAAATCACACTGACCGCCACCGTTTTGCGCTGAATTTCGCTGCTGCCGGCCAGTTCGTTGACTCCCGTAAAATCGCACGGTTCCGTTCAGC
Organism: Cymbidium sinense; assembly: GCA_021442155.1. Classification (NCBI taxonomy): domain Eukaryota; kingdom Viridiplantae; phylum Streptophyta; class Magnoliopsida; order Asparagales; family Orchidaceae; genus Cymbidium; species Cymbidium sinense. The sequence goes on along the minus strand of CM038218.1, from coordinate 77,908,894 downwards.
CCGTTATCGCCAGATCCGGTCCTGCAAGCCAAAATTCCCAACCTCTGCTGTTTTGGCCCATTCTGCGCAATTCAGCTCGCAAACCTGGCTCGTTCTACGCAATTCAGCCCACTGTGTACATCCCACCAGCCCGTAAGCCCGTAACCCATCCAAATTTTGCCATTTTCACCTCACCGCAATCACGGGAAAAACATCGTTAATAGGCAAATTCTTTTTTCGATTTCCGATGTCGCATCCCTCGCTTTACTAGTCATGTTTTCGTTGCATCACAATCGAGGGAAGAACATAGTCAATAAGCAAATTTTTCTTTCATTGAGTAAGCCTATACGAAATGCTGCTGAAATTTTGTCTAATTTTTAGACTTAGAAAAAAAGTATGAATATATATTGCATTGTATATCTTCTTTCGGTCGAAGGCCTTATGCTTAGGAGGCGAAGAGAAAAAAGCAGGTTGGTGTCATAGACATCATTTCTATCTCAACAGTGATAAACAAAAAAAATACGATCACATCTGGGGGATGACTGTGACAATTTTGTCAAATCTCTTGACTTAGAAAAAAATGGGAGGGTAAAATGAGCTAACTTAGGAGCGCTAAATAGAAAAATTTGCAGCTAATTTTAAATTAAAAAGCCAAAAAAGGAGGAGCTTTAAAAAATTTTGAAAAGAATAGAACATTCATTTAAAATCAAGTAAAATTCGAGGAAAGCTAATATTAAGTTCACAAAATTTGGGGGAGGCTAAAAGTAAACTCAAAACTCTAATTCTGATCTGGCTTAAATTGAGCGATAAAGTGAGTTCTCTTTTCTGCAAATTTCTCAAAATTAAACAAGCTTTAATTGGAATTTTTTTTTGGGGGTGAGGAGATTAATCAAACTCATAACCATAAACTCAAAATCTAAGGATGAATCAAAATTAGTTAATAACTCTTATACGAATACGAAGGTGATTACTATGTTAGCTAATAAGCATGTGTGGGGCTAAGGCAACAAACACTGAAATCAACATAACTTATCAAAAGTGATATAAATTGAACATAATCAAATTGAGAGAATTAGAAAAACTCAACAAGCAAACTAAGTGCAAAAAATGTGTTAAACTATAATCTAAATTGAAACTCCTTCTTTGCCACTAGATATTCAATTCTTTGTACAAGCAGATAGAAGACGACACTAAATCAAAATCTATAAAATTATACAGCATCCTTTAATCAAAAATTAAGAAATTTCATTCTAAATTATGATTTTAAAAATTAACGAAATCACTAATTAGGTAAAATTATCTAAACTATAAATTCCTGCATGTGCTCGTACATAGAGATTTCAAGTGCAAATTTTAATGTTTGAAAAGGCTACGCAGGCTAAATTAGAATTAAATAAATACAAAATCAATCTCATAATTCAAACATAAAATTACTTAAAATTACTAATCACTCGCATGGGCCCCGACACTATGATGAATGTTTAAATTCAAGTGAGGATCTTTGAGTTGTTTCGGTTTAGTCTTAGAATTTGGACAATTAACTAAAAACTTATAATAAGAGTTTCAAATCAGTGAAATATCTAGTGAACTAATTCTATGAGGTGACAGTAGATCTAATCCTCTATTATGAGCTAAATAGAGTTGAGAAGATCTCAAACTCTTAAACATATTCCAGTTAATCAATTTTTCAAATCAAATTAAACATCAATCTGAAATAATTTAAATGAAACTTTATTATTAAAAACTTAAACAAAACTCAATCTATCCACCTTCAACAATTATTTATCAGGGGTGATAAATTAAGAAAACTCTAACTTACAAAGGATTGATGTCAAATCAAGTGTTGTATGTTCACTCTCAATTAATCTCTTGGCAATAATGGTGTCTCTTCTAGCTATTGGCTTGGCGATGGCTCCATAGATGAAGCATTCACACGAGTCCTTTGATCGGTGGTTTTGATCACGGCTCCATTACATTACGATCACGATCGTAGCCCGTATACTTTCCAATGGCTCTTCCCTTTGAGTTGTGAATCATAGGGTATACTTGATAGGGCAAACAGCCCTCTGTCAGCTAAGGTAGACTTAAAATAGTCTTTTTAGACAAACACCACTCTAGGTCTACAAGGATTTCTTGGATGACATAACCCATATATTGTTGATGAGGATTCTTACGTGTTGGGTCACCTCCTCATTAAGTAGATTAGGGAATGGCGGGATGAAAGAACCATGGGATCTAGATGGGCATGTCATCATTCAACCATCATTTAAGCTAAAATGATTTTCATATCTCAAATTCTAAAACTCCATATCTTTCGCGCTATGCATTGAGTGATCAATAATGACTAGCTTAGTCAAAAGTTATCTCTCACTTATTGAGAGGGGTAATTATAGGGGCTTATATAAAACACAGCCAGTCTAAAGTCCTCACCAAATAAGGAAGAAATCTCAGGTAGTGTCATATATACTATTCCATTTTACTTACGACACTTTAAGCACTCTTTTCAAAAGAGAATTGATGGTGGTAGACTTCAGATATCTGGTGAGTCCACTAGGGACAAGATTCTTTTTCCATCTTTGGCTAGTCATATATGTGTTATAGTAGCAACCAAATTTTTGAAAATTCAAAACAAAAATAATGATTTAACTGTGTAATAAATTCAATATGAAGCTCATTGTAGAATGAATCATTTAGTAGAGTGTATCTTTATTACACCATTATTTTGTTCTAGTAGTGCCTCTGTATCTTGAAAGTATGGGATGAAATAATAATTGCTAATTGTTAATCCCCATCTTTTACTTTTATGGAAATGGATCTACAAAGCACTCATTTCACGTTAATTTGGGTAGTGGTGCATCTCAAGCATATTATCAACACTAGAGATGTGGAGGCCATTCAATTTGGTAGCTTGAATTTCCTGCTCGTGGTTGCAACTTTTGAAGTACCACATGTGGCACATTCATGAGGCCATCTTTGGAAGGCTCAAGTTCTTGAAACTTCTGTATGCGCCAACTAACAAAGCCAAGCTTCCAAGAAGTTCTCTCGACAGAGAACTTCAAGAGGTCAATCTGGCTCCGTGATGAAAGAATTGTCAAGAGACAAATTGTATCTTTAATTCTTCATGGTACAATGTGCCTCTTGAACCTCTCATCTAAAAGTATGATCATGAAGCTTCCTCATGAAAGTAAATTAACTAGAAGGCGAGAGAAATCTTTGGTGATGGCTGTCCCTTTGAACAACTAGCGAACAATATTATTAGGCGAGTATTTCTACCCACAATAACTTTGACAATCTAAAGTGGGTAAAGAGGAATAGCTCTACTGGTGAAATAAAGCAGTCCTTCTGAAACCAACCACGTCAAGTTCTACCCGAGGAGATAGCACGAAAGATATCTATGATACATAAAGTTTTCCAAGTAGCCAAGGACAAAGGCCTAATGAAAAGAAGGTTTCAAAGGCCTGTGGTGATGGAAAATCGCTCCACCACAAAGTTGTCATCTCTTCGTGGCGGCGTGAGCTCGGTACTTATGGTGAGCATCGGGTGACACTTGAAGCATGTCCAAGAATCTACTAGAAAGGTCCAGACAAAAGGGTAAGCAAATATAGAGGCCATAATGAAACCTTGAGTAATAAAAAGGTGTGACATCCGATACTCAAAATCTCCTCAAAATTAACTCATCAAAGTGTTACATCTAGCATAATGGATAATATGTGAACTACCACATCAGGGGATAAGCACGGTATTTGAATATGTCCAAAAAATCCCTAAATTCACATAGCATAGCTCTTAATTTTCAACTTTTTCATTAGGAAGAAGAGCTAACAAAGGTTGGATGAGGATCATCTTCTATTCCCAAGTTGATTTCTTTCAACTCATCCATGATAGTTGTAATTCCACCATCTTCAAGCTCTTCAGGCACTAGCTTGGCTTCCACTTCTTCATCATTGGTCAGAAAAACCTTATAAAGGTCATCTCCACTTTCAATTTTGATTTTGACTTCATTTTAATTATTGTGTAATAATCCCTTCGATGATGGCTGCGTTGGTTGTATCCAAGATCTTTAGATGTATGATCATCACGCTTTCACAAGGTTTGTAGACTTTTCAAATTCCAGAGGGTGTCAAAAAGGTAAGCTCGCCACTTTTCGGTTCTAACATCAACCCCAATTTGTGCATCATCTTGTGAATTCTTAGAGGATAATATTTTGGCATTCTAGCTAGCACCGTATCATTAGATTCATCAAATTATATGATCTAATGAGAATCTTGGTGATAGCATTCTTTAGACTTGTAAAATGAAATTTCATGTTCATTACTTCCAAGCAAAGGAGGCACATAGAAAGTATTTAACTCTTCAGCAATGTGAACCTCACGTGGAGTGATTTTTTTTTAAATGTTGAAGAAGAATTGGCATGACCACTAATGAATCTTCTGATATCAATAGGTCTGTCTTTCTTCTTGAAGAAATTCATCGAACTTCACTTTCATAAGTAGGCTCAAAATCATAATCGAGATCTGAGCACTCTATAATTTTCTTTCCTTACACCATAGACTTGTTTATTCCCTTGGGTCCAACAAGAAGATTATCCTCTTTTACTTCTATGTCAATGCTCAAATGAGGGACTAGCCTTTTCAACCTAGGTGGCCTTTTTGCTTTAGGAAGAGTCAAGGTTGCCTTCTTTCTTCTATTTTCTTTTGTCATTTCTTTGGATTATTTTGTAGCCTTTGAAGTGGAAGCTTTGAATTATTGAGGCTTGGGCTCCTTTAGTAGATAGTATTTTGTATCTTCATAAATTTTAGCTTCATGAACTATGAATAACTAAAGATTGTCAAGGATTTTATGTTCTTCCCCGTCTCTTATGTATTTTATGCATTGGTGCAAAGTAAATGGAACTATTATATACTCATGTAGCCAAAGATGACCCAACAAGGCCCTGAATGAGGTGTCAGCATAAATGACACCGAATTTGGCTTCTATGTAAAGTTCTCTAAATCTTAGTGGCAAGGTAAAAGATGCAGGATTCTTTTTCCCTTTTTCATTGAAGTCGTGGATCATCAATTTATCTCTTCCTAAATATTTAATGTTCAGAGACAATCCTTTCATTACTCATAGACTCATGAGATTGTCAGATGAATCTGGATCAATTAGAATCTGTTGATTATGACACCATTGCTCTCCGTAGAGAGACATAGCAATTGTGTTCGACATTACGAGCATAAGATCTTCCTTAGAAAAGGTGATCATCGGAAGCTCTTGAGGTTGTAATACTTCAGTCATACGCCACTTGCTGAAGTATGCTTTATATTTCTCCAGATTCTTAAGAGCCTGAATTAAGGTTTCACGAAGATCATATGACATCAAGAAGACCTCACACACTCAATTATCGGGGATCTTCCTCAAGTGCCACTGAATATTGTAATCGACTCATTTATCCATATTAGACTTCTTCTTTAGATACTTAGAAATGATATTTTCATTAACTTCTATATTCTTGTCATTGCCTTTATTTAGTGTTCCTTTTTTCTATGATGATGGAAAAAATCTTGCCACTTCTTAACTATGTTGGGGCTACTCTTTCTAGTCAGATTCTTCTGAAGAAGTTTGCCTTTCAAAATCACTATTTATGCCAGAAGGTTGGATGGAGACTTCAGAATCATTTTCTAATTTTATGCCATTCATCAGTGGTGATATTGAAGATTCTAACTCATCTTCCTCTAGAAAGCACAACTCTTCTTTTGAGTTATCATCTGTTTGTTTCACCATCATGCAAGACATGAATGCCACATCGTTGGTGATTCCTCTTCTTAAATTATCTTGAAGAAGTAAACTCTGTCGAGGAGTATCTAAGAACACTAAGACAACCTGACATACTTCGCTAAAAAGAGATTCTTCGTTATCATCTCCTTCATCATTTATTTCAATGATTTGGAGTCCTGACATGAAATCAACAAACTTAATCAATTGTCTTGCTGGTTGTTGATATTTTTTAAGAGTATGAATGATCTTTTGGGTGGTGGATATTTTTTTGTCTTATTTTATTTGGCTAGTCTTTTGGGAGTTTTTGGTAAGTTCTGAATAGGCTGCTTCTCAGGTCAGGAAGTGTCAATCACCTTGGAATGCATTTAAGAGCGAGAACTTTTGATATAAATCCTATTTTAGTTCTAATACTGGCTCAAATGGTGATCTCCACTTGACACCAAGAACACATTTTAATTGCTTCAGCATCTTCATAATTTTCTTTAAGACCACAGCCTCCCATTTATCATCCCCAACTATCTTTTCTTTTGCTTTATTTTTTTGTGGGGACATGGAAGAAGACATAACCACCCTTGTAGATTCCTTCTTCAGGTGAATAAGAACTATTTGATAGCATGAATTATACTTCCTTTCTAGCCAATCTCTAAATACATACCAATCTTCTATAGGGTGGCTAACTACTTAATGATATGGACAGTAATTTGAGCTGCTAGTTATGGAAACTCTAATCCTGCCTGAGTGCTTATCAAAATAGTTTAGCTACACTTTCTCTTTTGAAAGATTATTATTTATTCATTTTCTTCTTAAGAGATAGATGCATTTGATCATCATCTTCTAATGATTGTCTTGGCTCATCATTAACTAAGAAAGTTATAGGTTTGACATTGACTCCAAGAACTAACTTTGGTTGAGAAGTTGTTTGACTTTTTTCAAAATAAATGAGTTGTTTCCCCTTATCTGCATTATAGGTTGCTGTCCTTCCTTTATCGAATCATATGAAGCAATGTGAGATTCACTTCTCCTTGATTCTGAGAACTTTTCTTTCTTTGTTTTATGCGAATGGATTTTAAGTTTGGAAAGATTGACTTTTAGATTTCTCCACGATCAAGTAGTTTTTTAAAGGTGGTGATGGAAGCCATGCATAAATAGGGCATCATTTTATCATCAATGTTGCTCATTAGTAACTAAATTGCATGTTTCTCTTCTAGTTGTTGCTCTCACTTCATACTCATATTGTCTTGAGTGAGTTTTGTATTTAGTGGTGACTCATCCTTCCTCCTTTTCTCCAAGGTGAGGTCATCTATAGTAGTCTTTCTGACTGTACTGCATAATCTTTTGATGAACACTGCCTCCAACCGGCGAATGTCTTAACTGAGTCATTCAGAAACTCTGTGTACCATTCAAAGGCAATTGAAGTTAAGCTGATAACAAATTGATGAAACAATAGTGTGTCATTACTCCCAATGTTACCATAAGTTGCTCTAAATTGTGCTAGGTGCTACCTAAGATTTCCATTGACATCAAATGACTGGAATTTCAGCACTGAGTAAGCTTTAGGATATAACACTTGATCATATTCTACAAGGTATGGCGACCTTTTATTAGTTTCTCCACTTATAATGCAACTATGATTGCTTTAATATTTTCACTTATAATAGTTTCAAGTTGTACATTTATCTTTCGGATGTGCAATATATCTTGAGGGTAGGTTGAGTAGTCAATTTATTGACTTCATTTTACCATCATGAGCACTTTGTGCTCCAAAATTTGTGACACTTGCTCAGTGGTGGATTAATGGGCATAGTGTTGGTTATTTGATGATTGGTTAGAGCGGGTTGACCTTTGTAGCATTCCTCTGCGTCATTTACATCATGAGATTTATCTGCGTCATTATCTGATTCATCTTTGAATTCAACTGAGAGATCACTTTATCCTTCGCTTTCATCTACTCCTGCATTTGCCTTTGCGTGAGCAAGTAAAATGTCGACAAATAGCGTGTTATCTTCTTCTATTGCTCATCTTCTTGCTCATCACTTGAGGAGGAACTAAAGATTCTTCTTATGTTTGACCTTGTGCTAGTTCTCAAATGTGGATAGAAGGTGTGGCTCCATGATGCCTAGATCGATACTATCGTACACCAGATGGTTCTCTGATGTTTTGTACCATATACACCACTTCTACCTCTATGGTGTCTTCTTCATCATCTTCTTTTTCTTGAAGCTTTATCTTTGATCGACGTCTCCATTTAATTTCAAGCTCAGAGTATGGGATGAACCACTCCTCAATCAGAGGGCTGTGATCAAAATCAAGGAAAGATCATTTAAGTTGGTGATGGGATTCCTTGGAGGATTCTCCAAGGCATCAATCATCACAGGCCTCATTGATTATAACATTCCTTTTAGGAACAAATTCCTATTGGACCCTGTCATGGATCTCGAATGCAAATCATATGTCATGCATTTACCTTTTATTGCTACTTCTTCTTAAAGCTTCGGCCTCTAGACTTGTTTTCCCCTATAGCAGGACTTTTTAGTAGCAGATTCCCAAACGTGTGATTCAGGTGTCATGTCTCGATGTTCACTATGCAAGAATTGCTTAGGATGGTCTTGAGTTCTTACTACCATTGATGGTAGATTGATGGAGCATTATTAGCCTCTCTGATTATTGGCCTTTGTTATCTCTTCTTAAGGTATTGTTCTTTTACAATTTTAAAACTCTGTACTTTCGGAGATAGAGTTTTATGTTATTTTTCCTGAAAGGATGGGCCTAACTACTATAGACTCCAAAAATATTATTTAATGTCACCAATAGAGCTATTCCTTTTTACCCATTTCAGATTTTTAAAATTATTGTGGGTAGAAATACTCTCTTCTAGTTGTAAGGTTGATTGTATAATAAATGGATCACGTGAGAGTTGATAGGCAGCTTCAACATTCCTTCTTCTCCTCACCTTAGTTAGCTTTTCTCCATATGAGGAAGCTTGATCATGTCGCCTTGCAAAGGGCAAGGTCGACAGGGAAGTAGCATTTGCATGCACTACTGAAATTGTCTGCCTAGTTATAACTCTCTTCATGGTTGGAGCTTCAGCATATCCCAACCTTTTAAATACAAAGGCTCTCTTTCGAGGAACCTCCCTAGCAGTAGCGACAAGGGCTTTAGTGGATTTGGTATATCTTGAGTTGAGGTGTATGTTGTGCGATTGTCTTGGGCTTTGCGGTAGTTGGCGTGATGTTGGAAATCTACACTACCAAATTGTAGCTCAGGCATCTTTGGTGTTAATGACATTAGCCGGAGGTGACCTACTTAGTGAATGAGGTATTGGAGATCCATTATGCACAAGTGAAAGAAGGGGATTAGTAATCAATGATTGATATATTATCCAAACTTTCATAATGCACAGATACAATAGAATAAACATGATAAAATATGAAAATAAGTTATGTATAAAAAAATTTAAAACTTTAGAATTATGTTAATTATAAAAATAATTTTAAGTTTCAATAAATTTAACTTTATAATAACTTTAAATTTTCATTTTACTATACTATGCTGTTATCATAGCTTTGATTCAACTAGCCGAAGATGTAAAGAGAAATCTGTCCCCAACGGAGTCGTCAAAAATTTATGGGCTCCAAAAACTTGCCACTGACCTCACGATGAAGAGAGTTTGATTTATGTTAGTGAAATCTTCAGAAGGTAGATGGAATAGTAGATAAGACACTACCCAGAGATTTCCCCCTCATTTTGTGAGGACTTTAGATATGATTCCAGGTTTTCTATAGGGGTAAGCACTTATAGTTAATTACCCTCTGCTTGAGAACTTTCAATTAAAGCTAATCGTTAGATTACTAAATGTACATCATATAGTAGTAGCATGCAAAGTTTTGAAATTTAGATTTATAAAATTCATCATCATTTACTTGAAGCGGATGGTTGGGGGAACTATGATGGTGCCGATCAAGATCCCATGATTATCTGTTTGTCGTAGTCCTAGTACATAGTCGAGAGGAGGTGGTCAACAAGAAGGATTCTTGTCAGGTCATGGGTTGCGTCGTCAAGAAAACTATAGACTGAAGGTGTTTGCTGGAGACAAGTTTAAGTCCACCTTAACTAGAGAGCTTTTTTCCCTATCAGTGCACATATGGTTCACATCTCAAAGGGCAGAGCCATTGGGGAGCATACAGGCTACAGTCATGACCATAATATAATAGTGTCATTTGGCGACACCCACCTGATCAGAGGACTCTAGTCGTAACTGCATCATATATGAAACCTACTAGCCAAATGATGCCAAATGACATGCACCACGCTTCTGCTGGCATGAGATTGAGAGTTAATATAATTATGTACTTGATTTGACATTAGCTCATTTGTGAGCTAGAGTTTTCTTAATTTATCACCTTCAACAAATAATTACGGAATGTGAGTTGAATTCTGGCATTAAGTTTTTAGAGATTGAATTTCATTTAGATATTTATAGCTTAATAATATATTAGATTTTGTATTTGAGTTAACACTTGATTTAAGTTAATTTGATCTGAGCTTGTTAATATATTTTAATAAAAATACCCCTTTCAATTAAAATCATTCAACACAACCATCATCAGGGTGGTTTATTATTTCAGATCTCGTCGACTCTTTTAATTTAATAATAATGGATCAGACTACTGTCACATGACAAAATTAACTTCTCATATATCTTATTGTGTTGAGATTCTTATAATAATATTATTATATTTTTTATGTTGTGTTAACCCAGAACCAGTCCTAAGACCCAACCGAAAAGCAACCCGCACAGCATCCTCAGACACTAAGTTTAAGTATTCAATGTAGTGTCAGGGCCTATGCAGGTGTGTTAAATTCAAATGCTTACATAGGTTTTCAAAGAATTTTTTTTATTTCTAAAGCACTTACATATACTTTGATATAAATGAATTGATATGAATTCCAAAGCATTTGAATTAAACCATAAGTCTATCTTAAGATGCATTACATATGAAATTAAATTCGTTCATATATTTATATTAATTTCAGGAATGTTTAAATTGAATTTAATAAACACCTTATGAAGTATGCAATGTTTGTTTAGAATTTAAATTAACATCTTCTGTCTACTAGCATAGATGAGTTGCAGATCTGATGGCATTAGTTGTAAGTTTCATTCATATTTGACTTCAACTCTTTTGAATATTTAATTGCACAGTGGATTTCTTATTCATTCAAGTATTTTGCTTGCATTGGATAAACATCTAATTTGTTATAGACTATTGTTAGTCAGATGATTGTAAGTCAAATCTTGTCTCAACAGCTTACTATATTAGACTTAGTTCAATTATTAATCTTATTACTCATTTAAGCTTCATATATTATTCTTTAACTATTTCAGTATTAATCTTTATTTTGATAAAATTTCGGAGCCTCCCAGTATCATCCTCATATAGGGGGCTACCTCGGGAGTGCCATAGCCTTCCTATCATGCTTAAGAAATCATGCATACTGTCTTGTGACATTGGAGCTTAGAGAGTCTTCTAAACCCACCATTAAGAAAGCGCATAGGCCTTCAATACATAAGTGTTTGGAATGAAATTGATAGCCTCTGATGACATTCCGTGGGTAGAAGAGTGTGTTATAGTTTTCCACGCTTTATAGGAAGTGCATGATAGAGGTCTTATGACACCAAGGCTTAAGAGGCATTTTAAACTCACCACACTTAAGAAAGCATGCATAGGCCTTCAATACCTACGTAAAAGGCATCCTAGTTTTCTCATCATGGTGAAGTAGCATGCACGAGTACTTAGGTCTAGCAAATATTTGTATTTATATTGAAGTAACAAGTACAAAAATTTAATATACTAAGCAGGCATATGCACAAGTATTTGAAATAAAATTCAGCAATCTCCTGGCATCATCCCCGTGTAAAGAGCTGCATCGGGAGTGCTAAGGCCTTCCCATAATGCTTATAGCGTGCATGATAGGTGACCAGGACCACATGACCACAAGAAACCCCAACAACTCCGCCTTCTCCACTGCCTAGCCTCATGGTCTGTCCTTTCTCTCACGTCTGCCATTATTCCTACCAGAAAACAACCCATAGCCTATTTTTTCATTCCATTTTCGCTGTGTTGCAAATTGGGGAAGAAAATCATCACTAGATGAATTCTTCCTTCAATTTTTGGCATCACACCCCTTTCTTTAGCCACCAATTTCTGCTGCGCCGCAAATCGGGAAAGAAAATCATCAGCAGACGAATTCTTCCTTCAATTTTTGGTGCCACACTCCCTCGCTTTAGCCTTCCTGTTTCCATCTCGCAATCGGAAAGAAGATCGTCGCCAGTGAATTCTTCCTTTGATTTTCGTGCCGCACTTGCTTTGCATTCCCAATCGATACACAACCCCATTCCTTTGCTCAAGACTACAACGCGCAAAAATATGTCGAACATGTGGAGATTTGTGAATGTGAATATATACATATGCTTGTGTTTCAGTAGGTTTGAAGATCTCGGCTCGAGGCGATGATGAGATGAGTGATGTCGAAGACACCGCCGCTATGTCGCCAGGGCGTACCGAGTAAGCCACCAATTGTCAGATGTCGCTCCCCCTAAGCGAAATGCTGCTGAAATTTTGTCTAATTTCTATACTTAGAAAAATAAGGGAGGGAGATGATTATATATTGCATTGTATGTATTCTTTGCAGGTTTGAAGGCCTCGTTGTGCTCAAGAGGCACGAGATGAAAAGACCGGATGTGGTGTCGAAAAAACACCACTGCCATGCTCAAGATACGCAAAATACCAAAACATACCCATACATGATGACAAAATTTCATTAAATCTTTTGACTTAAAAAAATGGGAGGGTAAAATGAGCTGACTTAGGAGCGCTAAATAATGAAACTTGCAGCTAATTTTAAACTAAAAAAAGAGTCAAACAAGAAAAAATTGGGAGGGGGGGAGCCTTTAAAGCACATTTTGGGAATAATAAAATACTTATTTAAAATCTAAGTGAACTTTGGGGGAGGCTAATATTAAACTCATAAATTTTGGGAGAGGCTAATATTAAAATCACAAACTCTAATTGCAATCTTCTATGACTTAAATAGAAGCGAAGTGAGTTCCCTTTTCTTGTAAATTCTCAAAATTAGACAAGCTTTAATTGAAATTTGGGGACGAATGCCAAACTCATAACAACCTCAGATAAACTCAAAATCTAAGGATAAATTCAAATTGACTTTAATAACTCTTAGATCAATATGGAGGTGATTACTATGTTAGCCAATAAGTAAGGCCAAAGCAACAAGCTGAAGTTGACATAACTTATCAAAATTGATGTAAATTGAGAATCAAGTTGGGAAAATTACAAAACTCAACAAGTAAACTAAGTGTCAAGAAGGTGTTGCAAAATCTAAATCAAAATGTTTTCACAATCGAATCGAACCCTTTGTACAAGTAGACAGAAGACGATACTAAATCCAATTCTACAAAAATCGTAAGGCTTTCTTTCATAAAAAATTAGAGAATTTCATTCTAATTATGATTATCAAAATCAATGAAATCACTAATTATGCAAAATTATTTGAGCTATGAATCCCTGCATGTGCTCGGACATAAAAATTTCAAGTGCGAATTTTAATGTCTGAAAAGGCTGCGCAGGCTAAAATTTGAATTAAATGAAAAATCTAAAATCCAATCTCTTAATTCAAACATAAAATTGTCTAAAATTACTATACACATGCATAGGCCCCGACACTATGCTGAATGCTTAAATTCAAGTGTATGAGGATGCTGCACGGGTAGCTTCCCGATTTAGTCTTATGATTGGGTCCTAGTTAACAAAACCTAAAAACCTATAATAAGAGTTTTAAAATTTGAATTAAATGAAAAATCTAAAACAAATCTCATAATTCAAATACAAAATTATCTAAAATTACTATATATAAGATGTGCCCCACACTATGTCAATGTCTAAATTCAAGAGGATGTCTGGGTTGCTTCCCGGTTTAGTCTTAGGACTAGGTCCGGGTTAACAAAACCTAAAAATCTATAATAAGAGTTTTAAATCAATGCAGTATCTGAAAAAATTGATTCTGTCAGGTGACAGCAGATCTAATCATTTGTTAGCAGCTAAACAGAATTGACAGGATCTAAAGCTCTTAAATGCATACAAATTAATCGATTTTTAACTCAAATCAAATATCAGTCTAAAATAGCTTAAATAAAATTCTATCATTTAAACTTAAATCAAACTCAATCTATGCACCTTCCACAATTGTTAGTCGGAGTGACAAATTAAGAAAACTCTAGCTCACAAAGGAGCCAACGTCAAATCAAGTGTTCTGCTATGTTCACTCTCAATCAATCTCATGCTAAGGACATGGCACGTGTCCTCCAACTACGCCTTGACTAGGCTCCACGATGAAGCGTGATATGACCGTAGTCCTCGACGGGTGAATTGCTAGCCCGCTCCATTATATTATGATCACGATCAGTTCAGATGCCCCTCAATGGCTCTGCCCTTTGAGTTGTGAATCGTAGGGTATACTTGATAGGGCAAACTGTCATCTATCAACTAAGGTAAACTTAAGATTGTCTACTTTGACAAACACTACCTCAAGTCTACAAGGATTTCTTGGACGACGTAAACCATGTGTTGCTGATGAAGATCCTTTTGTCAGGTTGGGACGACTACCTCCTCTGACTAAGTAGACTAGGGACCGCGATTGCCCGGGATGACGGAACCATGGGATCTAGATCGGGCACGTCATCATTCCCCCAACCATCCAGTTTAAGTTGAAATGTTCATGATCTAAATTCTAAAATTCTACATGTTGTTACTACACACTACACATTTAAGCGATCCAATGACTAGCCTTAATCGAATGTTCTCTCTCACTTACTGGGAGGGGTAATTAACTATAGGGGCTTGTGCCTATAGGAAACCTAGAACCAGATCTAAAGTCCTCACCAAATGAGGATGAAATCTCTGGGTAGTGTCTTATCTACTATCTCATCTGTCTTCTGAAAATTACACCAACACTTTAAAACCACTCTTTTCATCGAAGAGGGTATGGAATTTTCGTGAGCCCACATTTAATAGATTGGTGATCTAACTTAGTGTTTCACTTGTGCATGAAGATAATTGTCATTATTTCCCACTTCATCTATTTCCAAATGATGTGCTTTGAGTTTCTCATATTTCATTTGAGGATGAAATAGTTAATACTTTCACAAAATCTCTCTTTTGAACTCAATTTCTATCACCAATGAAGAAGATTGAATTCCATCATCAAACCTCCATCTTACATTGGCATAACAGAGATTTTAATAGAAAAATGATGATTGACTTCCTATTTTACAAGTTATGAGCTAATCATTAAATATATATACTTCTAGTTAGTCATGGTTTATAAATCTCTTCATATTTCTATGTAAATAAGGACCAATCTCGTTGAAAATAATATAACTATTTTATATTTCATATTTCTTCTACATGAAGTGCAATAATATTCAGAGAAGTTTTATTTATATGATTTCCCCTTAAATTTGAAAAGTAATTTTTAGCTTAATTGATCTCTCATGATTGAACAATCTAACTAGATGAAACATGTTATATCTTGTGTAACCAAATTGAACTTTGGAGAGCTTATTTATTTATTTAGAAATGGCCACCCAACTTAACATATGATAATATTGAATATGTGCATAATTTAGGGTTTAGTGCATCAAGACTATTATAACTGAAGTGAATCGTGCATGTTCAGACTTAAATCAAGGATTTTCAAGGATTTATTTGGGCGACTTTATCTTTTATAAAAATGGCTGTATAGGTTTTATGTTGATTATGATGGAGATGTCCAAGCATGGAAGACAAATTGAGAAAGAAAATGTTGCATGAATAAATGAGCTCAGTATATTAAAGTAGAAATTCATGATTCTTACACAAATAAGAAGCATACGATTAGAGAGGGGAAGAGTGTAATAGAAGTGTTAGTTCCTTTTTTGGTAATTAAATTACCAATTAATCAATCTATTAATTTAATAGCAATTTTATTCTGAAAATAAAATCTAAATAAACAAATTTTTAATGTATATATATTATAATATTCATTAATTTTGTATATTATATATATACACACAAAATCCTAATAGTATTTACTTGATGCACTTATAATTAAATTGGTAATTATAAATATATCAATTATTATTTCGTCATTTACTTCGTCTGAATTCTCATATTTAAGAATCATCGCAGTGTATTATAAAATATAAAACTCAAATTTAGAACATTAGAGAATCAGTTTGTTCTTTTAATTAATGGGCCACAGATCTTTTTGTTAAGTTATATTTTAATTTTTCTTTATTTGATTGTTGTCCTATGCTAAGATAGCTTTACGTAATTTTGAACAGAGACTTCACTAAATAGTTGATAGCTTTGATAAGAGGCAATGGATTAGTAATCGGGAGCTCTTCCATATGCTAACAAAAAAAAAAACTAATTAAAAATTATGATTAAATTCTCTTAATGGCTAACAATTTAGGGAACCGATTTTTGGCATTTACTAGGAAGCCCATGCATCTCCGATCCTCCGAGCCTATCGTCCCAACCGGCGGCACTTAACCGGCGGGAGCGGAGTGTGGTCGAAACGTCGAACCAAAATATTTACCTGCCACGCTTTGCGCAGGCAAATGCCTTGCTTCGGGCATCTTCCGAAACTCTTCCACCGAAATGCTCGCCGGAAGCTCCACTCCATGCTATAACAGATTCGACTGCAGTCGTTGCCCCAACAGCCTAGTTACCGCAGTCGCCTTCTTTGCGGCTCCCTCAGGTGTTTGCTTCATCTGACCTTATCATCTTCGCATAAAGTCGTTATCACTATTGATGGCGGAAACACTGGCACGCGTATTCACTTTTTCGGGTACAGAAGAGGTTGGGGAGGGATGCCGGCGATCGATATTGGATTGACAGCTTCGATGAAGGTGGTTCCTGGGCATTCACCGTTTGCTGAAAACCCAGAGATGACCGTGGAATCGTTGAAGGAGCTGTTGTATTTCGTAAAGGATAGAGTGAAGAAGGATCGGTGGGGAGACGGTTGATTGCCACCGCGGGTTTGCGATTACTTGATGTTGATATGGCGGAGAGGGTTGTAAAATCTTGCAGGAGCGCTGCGCTCTCTCTGGGAATATATGGATTCAAGTTTCGGGATGATCGGGCGACCGTGATCTCAGTCAGGTGATTTTTCCTGCAATGTCCGGGCCAACTGTTAAAATTGCTAGAATCTTAAACAAAGCTTTCCATGACCAAATTCCGGACCGTTAGGCCCATCATTCGCATCATCTCGCCAAAAATTCAGCACCATAATTTAAATCCCAACTTTTCCCCAAAGCACCTATGTCTTTCCCTCTTCACCTTCATCTCTTCCATGCGCCAACTCCTACAATTGCACTCCTACCTCGTCACTTCTGGCCTTCTCTTTATGGATAAATTTTAGTCAGCGAAACCCTCCGTTTCTGCTCCCTTCACCCTCTGGCGACCTTTCCCAGCCCTCCTTCTCCATTGCCCGAGCCCAATGTCCTCTTCATGGAATCATGTCATTCGAGGACTTTGTCTTAATTCAGTCTCAGCAGATGCTGTCGCCATGTTTCTCGAGATGCGTCGCCGGCAAGAGGCAACGCCAAATGAGTTAACTTATCCGTTGTGGCTACATGCTTGCAAACGTAGTTGTTGCTACCATCATATTCCAGCAACTCGAGTACATTATGTATTCAATGAATTGTTAATGGAGACTAAGCCTAATGTAATGACATAGTAGTATTTTCCATTGTATGCACGAAAGCTGTTTGATGGAATGTCTCACAAAACAATGATTTCATGGAACACTATTTTAAATGTGTATATTGATTGTTTGATGATGGAAGAAGCTATGGAACTCTTTGGCAAGATAATGTATTGCGGTTTAGGATTGGATCAGACAACGTACATTATTTTGCTTTCTGCTTCTTCCTTGATGGGGAGCTTGGGTCTTGGGAGATGGGTTCATAGCCAGATCATTTGTGGAGGGATTGAAGCTGGCCTGAAGTTGGACACAGCGCTAGTGCACATGTATGCGAAATGTGGAGCTTTGGATTTTGCATCTGGGAAATTTGAAAGAATGAAAGTGAAGAATGTATGGACTTGGAGTGCAATGATCCTTGGTTTTGCTCAACATGGTCGTGCACATGAAGCGCTCGATCTATTTAAGCTGATGAAGACTTCTTTGATAGAGCCTAATTCTGTCACATTTTTGGGAGTGCTCTGCGCTTGTAGTCATGCAGGTTTGGTAGACGATTGTTATCAATTCTTTCATGAGATGGTTCATGTTCACAACATCAAACCTGAGATGTCACATTATAGTGCCATGGTTGATGTGCTCGGCCGAAAAGGTCTTCTGGTTGAAGCTTACAATTTTATCAAAAATATGCCTATAGATCCTGATGCTGTGGTTTGGAGAACTCTGCTCAATGCTTGTCAGTTACATATTATTAGAGATGGTCATGGTATTGGAGGCTGCAAAGAAGATTTTGCTTGCGTTAGAGCCAAATAGATGTGGAAACTATGTGATTGTTGCCAACATGTATTCAGAGCTAGAATCGTGGGAGGAGGCTGCAAAGGTTCGAAAGATAATGAGAGAAGAAGGCTTGAAGAAGATGAGAGCTGTATTGAGATTAGTGGGTCAAATTATATTTCTATGTCATCATTCTAAATAAATTTACCAATTGATACATGCACTTGAACATGAATTGATCTTGCAGATTCAATACTGTAATACAACTTCAAAAACTCGTGTTTGAAATTTGAAATCCTTGTGGCTATGCTTGCAAACGTAGTTGTTGCTACCATCATATTCCAGCAACTGAGTACATTATGTATTCAATGAATTGTTAATGGAGACTAAGCCTAATGTAATGACATAGTAGCATTTTTCCATTGTCTATTTTTTCTCAACTAATTGATCCAGTTATATATATACATATATATAGAGAGAGAGAGAGAGAGAGAGAGAGAGAGACGCACATACGCATCTGCATTTTTTTTTTTTGTGCTATAGTGATTATCTTGGTGACGTGGTTACATCTGAACAAATTTTGGATTACTTAAATATAAGATTTTGTAGTTTTATTAATTAGTTCGTGTAAATATTTGTTTTATTTTGACACTTCAATGTAAAAAATTTGCAATAATTTAGAGAGAATGAAATTATGTAATAGAAAATTAAAAATTTGCTCTTTTTTTACCCGCACAACTTGCACTTCCATTTCTTTTAATCTCTAACAATAATTTACTTGTAATACGTCTTTTAATATTGAATAGTTTTAACCGATTAATATCATATAATATGTCATAAAAAAGCTAATATGGCAGCCGCTGATTCATCAAATTACAGCATGGTAAAACAATATGAAGCAATTACTGGTTAAAAATGCTAAACAAACAAAATAAAAAATAAAATTGAACTAATGACTAAATCACGTTAAATGGGAAGCTCAGAACTTTCAAGAAGATATTACGTAGAATAATCAAATATTATTACATAATTCACTTTCATATTTCGAATACTGACTTTTTTAATCATCTTCTCTCGATCAAGGATCTATGTTATTTGAGCATACGATTTTAATTCAGAGTCATTATTTAATTTCTTGCTTTTCTGGTAACTCCTAATCTTTTTTAACAACTTTAATTAAGCAGCTCAACTTCTTATTATGTGACACAGAGTGATGAATTTTGAGCATTAATATCATTAAAAGGGAGATAGAATATATTCTGCAATTTTAGTCATTATTCTAAATAAATTATCTACCTTTCATTTGAATTAAATCAAGTGAAGGAAACTGAAATGAAATGTATGTTTTCTTTTGATATGCTTATTGACGGTGTAATATGAAGGAAAATAAAAATAGGAGGTAAGTTAAATGTAATGTAGTCCCTTCCCGAATTTTCTCTTAAAGTTCACTGCAAAGTTAACTGTAAGGATAAATTTGAGTTTAGTAAAATAAAAGAAGATCAATTACAAGTTGATTTTAGAGGTTAAACTTTTGTGTGACAATTTTTTTTTTCTTTTTAAAATTTGGATATATCATTTCTCTTTTAAAAGAATTTATTATTTATTAAATAACTATCACAATCAAGCATATTTTATATTAAATCAAAATATAAATAAAATAACTAAAATAGCCTTATCACTTCTATTTTTTGTTTTTATCTTATTTATATATTAATTCAAAATAAAATATATATAATAATAATAATTGTTTTAAAAAAAATTGTATTTTTAAAGAAATATAATTTATTTTCAAAAAAAATTATAAAACACTTTAAAATACACTAAATAATATATTTTTAAAATAGCATAAAAATATAAATATAATAAAATTGAAGTCAAACAAGTCCTTAGTGACTTGAGGTTTAAATGGTTCAGCTCCAATTCAGGCTCATGATTTTGATTAGCCTAACTCATTCAAATAAACATTTACATCAATCAAATTTTTTCCCCTTTGAGAAGCCATGAACGACAGAGCAATCTTAGTTCCGTCAAACCCAAATTCAACCAGAGTTCGCAATGAGTTTACTATAGACAGACAAATCAATGTTATCCAGCTAGAATATTCATTAGTGCTTTAGTAAAATATTAAGGTTTAGCCAAGTAGCACTGTTTTGACAATTTATTGAAGATATATATATATATAACTCCAACATTTTGAATTTTTACGCTAACTTTTAAATGTTTTATTTTTATAAAGTAAGTAGTTGAGTTTGATTATCAATTTTTTGATTATTTTTTAAAAAGTTTTATAGTAAAAAATTATTTTTGAAACTTAAAACTATTTTAATGTGTGACGATAAGAAAATTATTATTTAATTTTTTTAGAAAAGAAAATATTTCTAAGCTTTACGGGAGTGTATATCATTTCATATATTTCTTAAATATTTATATATGTAATATTATAATTTTAATATTTACTTTTATAATATTCTGATGTTTAACTCACATCAAAATATATAACTATGAATGTATATCCTTTTAAATAAGTTAATATTAATTATACTTTAATAATATTTTATTAAATTTAAGAAAAACTATAAAAGTATAAGTATTAAATATATAAATAAGAAAAAAATTGAAGATCACACCTAATCAATTTCATTTATAAAAAGTTGAATATAAGTGAATTTCATAAAAACCTATGAAATGGCCAAAAAAAAAAAAAAGGGTTGCATTATAAGAGCATTTATTTAATACTTATATTTCCCTCTATCACTATATTCAGCGGAACACTCAGTTTAATGGAGTCATCCTTACAGAGCAAGACTGCTTCCGTGGCTTCAAGACTTCAACATTATTAAATTATCCCAATTATATGTTTGAAATATTGTATGTTTAATTGTTTCTATTTACGAATGAGATGCATAAAGAAGTAAAATGAAAAGAACGTAAGGCTATATGACTCTATAATTGAGGGCTTTGGCTTCATTATAATGTTGAAAGTTTAACCCCTACATTAATTATTAATTTCTAGCAATCGTGATTAAATATATAGCTAAACATAAAAAATATTAATAAGCCAATCGAAAATACATTTGAGATGCAAGTCGTATGGATTCAGTTATCATGAGAATCATACCTCACAGGAATTCCCATCTTCCCGAGCTATCATGGTGCAACACGCCTCGATCAAGATCCCATGCCCATCATCCCGAAGTTATCGTTCCCTATTCTACTTAGTCAACGGAGGTCGACCCAACCCGATCAAAGGATCCTTATCGTAGGGGTCGCCCAAGGAGATTTTTGTAGACTTAGGGTGGTGTTTGTCTAAAGAGATAGACTTAAGTCTACCTTAGCTAATAGAGAGATTTTTGCCCTATCGAGTATACCCTATGGCCACAACTCAAAGGCAAAGCCATTGGGGAGCTTACGGGCTACAGTCGTGATAATGATATAGTGGAGTCATTTGACAACCAGGGTCGAGGGACTCCGTAATCAGATCATGTGGAGCTCTTGGACAAGCAATGATTAGAGGACACGGGTCACGTCCTTGTTGGCATGAGATTAATTGTGAGTGAATATAAAAAATACATTTGATTTCACATTGGCTCTTTTGTGAGCTAGAGTTTTCTTAATTTATAATATCTGACAAACAGTTGCGGGAGGTGGATTAATTGAATTTTTCTTTAAGTCTTTTAACTTGATGATTTTTATTTAGTCATTTAACACTTAGTAATTTATTCAATTTTTATATCTGTATTAATACTTAATTTTGATTAATTCAATTTGAGCTTGCAAGCACATTTTGATGGTAAGTATCCCCTCCGGTTGAAATCTCCATTCAACACAAACCATCATCGGTAGTTTAATGTTTCGTTGTTTGGATCTTGTCGACTACTAATTTAATAATAGAAGATCGGATCTACGCCATATATGACATAACTAGCTTCTCGGTATTTCATTAAGTTAGAAATATTATGATATTATTCTTAGATTTTTAGGTTTTGTTAACTTGCACTCCTTAAGACCAAACCAAACAACCAGTAGATCTTGACACTAAGTTTATGCATTCAACATAGTGTCGGAGCCCATGCGGATATAATTTTAGATTGCTTGCACACTTTTGAGTATTAAATTTGAGTTTTAATCATATTTCATAATATGTGCATGAGTTTAATTGAATCCTTAATTAACACCTTCTATTCGCTTTGAACGATGTATTGCAAATCCAATGGTGTTAAGTGGTATGTTTCATTCATATCCAATTTTAAATCTTTTGAATGTTTTATAGCATAGTGAATTTCATCTAATTTGTTATGGACTATTGTTAGTCAGATAATTGAAAGTTTAATCTTATCTCAGTAGCTTAGTATATTAGACTTAGTCCAATTATTGGTCTTGTTACTCATTTAAGATTTAAATATTATCTTTTGACTATTTCATTTTCATTAATTATTAATCTCTATTTTTGATGAAATTTTGGCAGCCTCTCGGCGTCATCCCCACATATGGGGCTACTTCGAGAGTGCTAGAGCCTTCCTACCATGCTTAAGAAAGCATGCATAGTTAGTGTCTTGCGACATTACGGCTTAGAGAGTCTTCTAAACTCACCACGCTTAAGAAAGAATACATAGGCCTTCAAATACTTGTAATTTCAATTCAAATTTTTATTTTGAACTTAGAGTTCATTTTGTGTTAAATTTATTAAGTCTTTTATCAATCTAAATTTCAGCAACCTCCTAGCATCTTTCCCGCGTAGGGGGGCTACTTCGGGAGTGCTTTAGCCTTCCCACCACGCTTATGGAAAGCGTGCATGGTAGGTGTCTTGCGACACCGTGACTTAAGAGATTTTATTACTAAGGCTTATGAAAAGCCTTGCATTGGCCTTTAAACCTATGTAAAAGCATCGATTTCCTTAACATCTAAAAGATGTACAGTACTTAAGGCTAGTAGATATTTGTAATTGCATTGAATAGTAAGTACATGAATTTAATATGCCAGGAAAGCATGTGCACAGGCATTTAAAATGAAATCCGACGGCCTCCCAGCATCATCCCTATGTAAGGTTGCATCAGGAGTCCTAGAGCCATCCTACCATGCTTAAGAAAGCATGCATAGTCAATGTCTTGAGACACTACAGCTGAATGATTTTGTTGCACTCGTGCTTATGAAAAGTGTCGCATTGGCCTTCAAACTGGTGAAAAGATCTCGATTTCTCGACATGTCAAGCAACATGTACAGTACTTATATCTAGCAAATATATGCTATTAAGCAATATGTACGAAATTTAATATACAATAGACATATATACAAGTGTTTGAAATAAAATTGGTAGCCTCCACGTCATCCCCATGTTGGGCATCGGGAGTACTAAAGTTTCCCACCACGCTTATGGGAAGCGTGCATAATAGGTGTCCGACACCACGACTTAAGAAGTCTTTCAAACCCACCACGCTTAAGAAAGCATGCATAGACCTTCAATATCTTCAAATCAGAAGAGAAATTTACTGGTTTCTTATAACCGACTCGCAAATGAAAGTTCATCCATTTAAGCAACATCTTCTGGATGGTAAATTGAAGCTCTTCAATATCCTTGTTGTCATCTACAAGCTCCACCAATTGAGGCATCTTTTTTAAGTTGAGATCCACTAAGAGTTGTATCTTGATGATTTGAGAAATTAAGCCCAACACCAAATGAGGCCTCCCTTCAACCAAGCCTTGAGTCGCAATGCTAATTACAATACACCTCATGGCTTTTGCAGAATTGAGGCAAAGAGTGTGGTTTTCATTCCACTTTGTTGACCTCCACATATGTGTCATAAGTCAAGTCAAGCCCACAAATCAAATTCGGGACTCGAGGTGATGTAAATCGAGCTCAAAATGCACTAAGTCACTAAGAAATGGTCAAAATGGCCTCTAATCAATGAACGGACTGCGCCATCACATTCATAATGTTGAAACTGGTCAGAATATAAATATTGCACAACTTGATAAGCAACTAATCAAGCGATCGAGTCTTCAATGCGCCTGTACGCATATCGAGATTAGGAGGCACTAACGTAGACCAAATGACCTTCGTTCGCAAAATTGATCATGTCGTTAGCTTCAAAATGTCAAAATCTATCAAGTAAGACTATTCACACTCAATTTGGATGAGTCTTCATGAATGTCGAGCGGTCAAAAGCCGATACGAGCATTTTGAGCTGAAATGGACTCAATTTGACATCGACTTGAACCAAACAGCCTCCGATTGTGAAACGGACTGCTCTATTGCATCCGGAACATCGGAGAAAGCTAAGATTAATATATATATTGACCATGTGATTTTATCAGCATAAAATTCACATTAAAGTCATTTAATCCATTTAAAAATTAGTTTAAAATCCCTAAATTATCCTAAATTCAATCAAGCCGTAATTCTATTGGACTGAACCGCTCAGCCTAATCCCCTTTCTCGCACGACTCTTCTTCCCTCACGCATGCAAGGCTATGACCCTTTTTTGTCCGTCTCCCTCCTTCGCCGACCGTATAACCGTCGGTTAGACCTTCTTCATGTAAAGAAACAATGTCAAAGCCTCTTTCGTTCGAACAACAACTGCCTCTCCCAAACCGCTCCCTCCAAAATGCATGAAGAGAGGTACCTCTTTTCCTCCCTCTCATCCCAACCAAAAGGAGATCTTTCCTCTCTCTAATATGAAAATTTAAAGCTTTCTTCCTCTCCTCCTCCAAACCAAAAGAGATAAGGTAAAACTTCTCCTTTCTTCTTCCTTCTTCTTCCCTTTCTTCTTCCTCCTTCCTTTTCTTTCTTCTCCTTCTTCCTTCTCCATTTCACTCTTTCCCTCATTTCCACAAAAAAAAAAATTATTTCGTTCTTCCTCGCACAAAACTGAAATTGCATCATCTCCTTCCCTCAAATTCACTTCAGCTCTCCAATTTCCCTTTGTTCCACCAAAATCAAAAAATCCACTCTCCTAGTTCCCTCATTTTCTCCACCCCTCAAAAGAGAGCTTTTGTACTCAATAGATTAGGTCATTCTAAGATGCCAGTGATGAAAAGAACTATAATTGGACATAAAGTTTCAATCATGCCTATGAGTGCAACTACTCTGCAAGTTGAACCATTTGCCCCGGGAAGGCACAACGCAACAGCTTCTTCATTTGGAAGCAAGCTAACCCTAGGGCAACAGAGAAATAAGGAATGCTGAGTTGCGAGCTCATTAGCTCTCACATGGGCCATCTATTACACAACCAGCCTTACAATCAAAAGCTACTATTCTTACCGCAATAAATTTGAAATTTTGAAATAGGTGAAAAGGAATAGCTCTACTAGTGATGTTAAGTAATTTTTTGGGGCTCAATAGCAGTCATCTACAACCCTTCAGAAGAAACAACCTGAAACTTTATCTACTCAAGTACATAGAGTCTTAGATGTTGTAAAAGAAAAGATCTTATGAATAAATGATATCAAAGGCCAATCATCAGAGAAGCCAATAATGCTGGAGAAACTACCATTAGTGGTAGTAAGAACTCAAGAGTGTTACAAACAATACAATGAACATCGGTGTGACACCTGAACCGCATGTTCGAGAATCCGCTACCAAAAGGTCTCAGTAAATAAATAAATAAATATGGAGGCCGAAGCTTCAAGAAAAAGTGAAACACAAAAGCTTCCTCATTTGGAAGCAAGCTAACCCAAAGGCAGTGGAGAAAGAGAAATACTGAACTGCGTGCTCAATAGTCATTCTTAAAATAATAATAATAATAAATTGTACCAACCGGGAACTAGAAGCGAGTGTTCCAACCTATAACAAGTTGATAGATGATGGGTAAAGTGGAACAACTCTTGGTCAAATCAAATAGTCCTTACGGACAATGTCGTTCCTCTTCTAGTGAGGGTACTCTAAACTTGTATATTGAGTGTATCGGGTCCTTAAAGTTGCTAAGGAGAAAGGATGAAAAGAAAATATCAAAGTCCTATCATCAAGAGGCTAGAGTTGCTTCTCTAAGGAGACCTTCTCCTACAACCACGAAAAATGTCAACCAATTCAAGTCACGATGAGCATCGAGGCATGACACTTGGACCACATTTCTAAGAATCATCGAAAGGTCGAAAAATGTAAGCTTTGGAGACCAAAGCCTCAAGTGAAGCCAAAAGAAAGATAGCAGTGTAACATCTATATTGCACTCTCAGAGATCCACCACAAATAAAACTCATCAAGAATGTATACCAAAAAAAAAGATCATATGTGATGAAATTTAATACACCTTCAAGAGTCATCAAGAGATCTTATCACCAACCGTATCTTGAGGAGATCATTGATCGTTCTGAAGCTAGAAATTTATTAGGGTCCGAGATCCTCGCCAAGAGGAAGAAGTTGATGTAAGGATACTCTTTCAAATGGGACAAAGAATGTCAAGAGGCTTTACAAGATTCAAGATATTGAATGTATTCTTGTAGCTCATCGGGAAGCCTCTCATCTTATATAAAGGACGGAGGAATCTCTAAGTGCTCACAAACATAATGAAGGGGAAAGGAGAATCTCTATACTATATTAGTTGAAGACTAATCGGAGTGAAAATGCACTATTCTCCAAGGAAGCATTGTTTGCTGATCTTTGTTGTTCAAAATCTACGCATTATATGTTATCTCATAAAATTACTCATTTCAAGGATCGATCATGAAGTTCTTGATGACAAGACCAACGTTGATAAGTCGATAAAGACGACGGTTGTTCTTATGTTACAATTTGACATTGCATATATTCCCAAAGTGAAGGGGAAAATTCTAGCACTTCTTTGTTGCACCCCATGACATTCATTGTTCTGATGATCTTCTTGATGAGCATCATGTATATATATGAAAAGGAAAAGCAACAAATATGAGAACTATATTTTGATGGAGCTTCATCCATCAAATATACTCACCCTCAAAATCTCAAAGGCTGTGAGGCCTCATCTTGACACGCCACAAAGATTGGTATAATAAGGCACTCCTACATGTTAAGAGCCACAAACTAACAATGAAGTAGAATGAAGCGTTGGTGGAAGGTGAGGAAGTCATCTATAGGAGTCTAGATTCTACAAGTTTATGGCAATTCTCAGCTCATCATTAATCAATTGTTGGTATTTATAAAATCAAGTTTGAATTGGCTCACATCACAAACGAAGTTCTTGAGCTATGAAGTAAATTTAAATATCATTATAACTTAGGTTTATTCAAGAATAAAAGCGATTGGGCTAAGTTAGCTAAAAGATGGCAAGTATATGACAAGCTTTTATAATTAGTGTTTGCACCGCTTCCTTGAGCCAAACTAAAATTCTCACAAGAGGGTCATCAAATGCAAGCCAGGATGCAACTTATGCTTCTCCTCACACTTTACAAATTGCTCACCAAATCAAAGATGAAACTCACTATTCAGAGGAAGACCTCAATCTAAAGAAACTCTAACACAAGTGAAATCTTACGAGAAGAGCAAGAAGATTGAGACAACACTTCATCAAATTACTTTAAGGAAAGAAAATCCGAGCATTAAGAATGGATGCACTTGAGAATAGGGTTTGACTATATGCTTATATTGGCAATACCTTATATCATAAATCCTTTTGAGAATCTCTGTAATAAAGAAGCAACAATATGACAATGAGCCGCCTTCAAAGCACTAAAATTTATAGATTTGTATACATAAGATTGATTGGTGATATTGTCAATTTATAATCATAGAATAAATGGCTTGGTTGAGGATTTCAATAAAATATTAGTCAAGCAACTTAAAAAAAAATCTTTTCAAGAAAAATATATACCAAGCTTGTTGGCTTTAAGGGCTTTACACCATACTCTCACAAAATCCACTCATTATGCAGTATTTGAGTTAAAGCGTTTTTCAATTGAAGTTGAACTACCATCACTCAAGCCATTTACACAATCCAAGATGAGAATGTCCGTCCACATAAGAGCTTAATGATAAAGTAAGGCTCTAAGCTCCATAAAATTTAAGTAAGCGAGCGTCCAGCATTGACAAGACGCCCCTCAAGGTTTTAAGAAGGAGAATTGGTGTTAAGAAGATTAATTATTCCTCCTCACATTATAGTGGTTTGCTTGGAAATTCTCAATATAAGAATATATTTTCAAATGAAAAAATCATCGATAGGGTATTTTCAAAGCAAAATATCCTCTTCTTGTGAAACAGGGACCTCATTGTATTTGTTGATCCAAAGTAAAGATCCCCATATACATATTCAAATTATGTATTCAAGTTCATAAGTCTCAACCACCTACCAAAAAAGAGAAATTAAGTTCAGAACTATAATAAATCAAGTTGGAAACACATCTTCCATTCATACATCAAATCTAGGTTTGGGACTCAATGTTTAAATATGGTCGATCCGAGATCTACTTACTCAACATGCCACAGCCGCATGATGATCCCCACATCTCAAGCTCGATGATAAAATCCTCCATCAATTGCTTAAGCCAATACTCAAGTAGTGAGATAAGGTCATCAACAAGTCCAAATAGACATTCCTTTCCTCCATCACATAAAGGTCGTAGGGATCACTGTTAGTTCAAAAAAAGCATCCAAATCTTCAAATCCTCCAATTTGGTGAGTTCATGGTGACGGAAAATCATTAATCTCTCATTTCAAAATCCAAGATCCTCACCGAGAAAGTACTAAGGAATTTGGTATCAATATCAAATGAGAAATCTTCAACTCTTCAACAAATTTGTTAAAAAAGCATACCAAAGGAAACTCTTCTCAAGTCCAACCAAGCAAAAAAAATAAAACTCAGAGAAGTCACCCCAATGTTCATACAAGTCAAAGGATGAAAAATTGATGTCATCAACATGTCACAAAGCTGACATGATTCTTCACCAGATAAATACAAGCTATGTGAGGGATATTTTATAATTATAAAAGCAAAGTCAAAAGATAATGTTGTATCAGACAAGTCTCCATGATAATTAAACTTTTATCAAAGCAGCCAAGGCATTGGATAAAAGGAGACACAAGATATGAATCTCGAAAATTTTCATCAAGTCCAAAGCATGAAGCATAAGTACATTCTTCATCTCATCAACTCCATCAAGTCCAGATAAGGCATAAAAATTTAAATTTCAAATTTAGATTGAATCTTCAAATCAAACAAAGCAAGGATCAAGATGTTCTCATCTCAACAAAAATCATCAACATTTTCAAGCATTCCGGATGGAGAAAATATAAATTTCAAACTCTCAAGAGAAAGTCTTCAAAAAGTCAAAGCACAAAAGCATGGGGACCAATACATTCTAAATTCTCTCAACAAGCTAATGTAAAGCCCCATGTTGAGGACTATATATTTATCTAAGTCGAAGATCATGTTTCAAAGATCTTTAGATAAATATAATATAACAATGAAAGATTATTTATATTAAAAGTTCAAATTTTGTAATGCATTTCAAATGAAAGAATCTCAGCAAGATAAATTTTATAGATCAAAAGTCAATCATCTCAAACAAGAGAGACCTAATGCATTCAAGTTTACATCGGTTTTATGCAAAAATCAATATATCTATAACTATTATTGTTAAAGCAGCATCTTACAAGAATAAAAAAAATATACCAATGAATGAAAAATTATCATAAATGTTAAAAAGTTTCAAGATTCAACAAATGTTGAAGATCAAGTCAAGAACTCTAATTTGAAAGCTTCATTCAAAAGTCAAAACATCAATCTCACATTTTTCAAGTCAAGCACATGGGTTCAAATCCTCATGAACAAACAAAAAGACTTTCCTCACGCATAAGCAAAAGAAAAAGCATGGTGAATGATCAATCTAAGATAAGATCCAACCATCACAAAGTAAATGAAGAAGCTCAAGGTGTCAACAAGCATAAATGTCAAGTTGTTGATTTCATTTCCTCCTCATATACAAGTTCATAAATGAAAGAGCCCCCATAAATGATAAGTTGTTCAATTCAAACTACCAAAACACTACAAGCAACCAAAATGATCAAAAACTTTTCACGACGATACCAAATGTCAAAATTGATCATAATATAAATATTGCAAAATCTAACGAGCAATTGATTGAGTCGTAAGTGCCAATGCATATCGAGTGGAAGATGCGAGGATAACCAAACCTCCTTCATGAAATTGATTATACTATTAGCTCTAAAATGCTGAAACCTATTAAATGAGACTATCCACATTCAATTCGGACGAGTACATGAATATCGAGCAGGCAAAAGCAATAAGGCACATTTTTGAACTGAAAGTGACCCAATTTGACGTTGAAGTTGATCAAACGACCTTTGTTCAAAAAATGTTTCATTATGTCCAGAATGTCAAAATTACCTAGAATAGATATATAATTTAACTAAGATTATTACACTTAAAATTTCATCAAGCATATTTTAAGATAAATCTACTTGATTATATCTTAATTACATCCAAAATGTCTGAACTTGTACACTCTCATGCCTCCACCTCTCATCTGACCAATAGAGAGCTGCCACATCATTTTCACCATACCACCCTTATCTTATCCCACCGGCAAGTCAAAAGAAAAAAAATCTCAATCATATCTTGCGTTCTCTGCGGGCAGTTAAAAAAAAAGCTTCCCTCTTTCTACCGTGTGAAGGAACTCCTCTCTCCCGTCCATCTCCATTCCTCGCAGAGATGGCTCGAGGTCATCCGATTTTGCTGCTAAGCTCGATCTTACCTTTTCAGTCGATCTCCACTTAGTCGGCATCTCGACACAAGTGCCGTCCGATCTTCTCTCGGCGTCTTCCTTTATCTCCCTTTCTATCTTGGCTACTCCATAGTAGGCTTATCTTGTAGCGACGATCTCCTCCGCAAGGCTAGCTTCATCTCGACACGCCGCCACTTCTAAACCGAGTAGATCTCAAGTTGCAAGCGTGTTGCTAGCTTGATCGATCGAAAATGAGATATCAGATTCATCGCCTTGTCTCTCAGTTATTTGAGCAGAGGTCATGTAGAGTGGAGTAAGATCCGACTCTTACGGATGAGGTGTGCCATACAATCCTTGGCTACTCTACTTGAAGATCTTGAAGTGACTAGTATGAGAAATTAGCTCAAGATCGCGTGGTTCGCTCGAAAGTCGACGACTGAATCGATCGACCAAGCAACGAGCAATTTTGAGCAAATGTGGCTCAATTTCAGTCGACTTGATAACTCGGCTCGCTTCAACTCGAGCGGATCGAACGGGAATGCCCGAAAGCGATAGTCCGATTAATTCGATGGGCGAGATTAATTCCCTAAAATCCCTATCCTAATACGTCGACTCGACCCCCCGAGGGCCCTGACCCGCGACTCTTCTCACTTCTCACTTCTCAGTTCTCCTTCTCCACTTCTCGTTTCTCCGCTCACTTCTCCGTGCGGTAGATCGGCGCGCCGCTTCAGATATCATCGATCGATCGTGAGTACTTGGTTTGTTTGATTTCAATCATGGTCAGACATGTATGTGCTTGGTTTGCATCCTTGCTCAAATACTTTCGATTCGGTTTCATTCGATTCGTAAGTATTTCATGGAATCATGATGTTGGTTATTTCAATTTTTTGTTATTCCATTATTTGAGGTTCTATTGGATTTGGGGATGTTTCTGCGTTGATTTGGGGATGTTTCTTCTTTAATCATTCATGTGTATCTTTTTTTTTGGGGTACTGCAATTTGTGGGTTTCAATTGTCTCTTATTTCACTATTTTAGGTTAGCATGTTGGGGTTGTTTTGGTGCCCGTTGCATGGGTTTGTAACGATTGTGAATGTTGTGTTGCAAACTTCATGATGATGTTTTTTGATCTTACATGCTCGTAAGTTCGTAATGTCTCAGAACTTGTTGCTCTAACTACTCACTACTACGGCTCTGCCTCTGCCTTCTGGATTCTGAAACTTTGTAATTTTGATTAGAAATACTTCCCCATTGGCCATTGTTTCATTTCCTAATTGTATTTGTTTCACTACTGCGGGCCGCATCTCTGCCTCTATTGAATGTCGTCTCTGGCTGACTGCTTTTGCTTTTGTCGTTGCCTCATGCCTGTTGGAGGTTATTTGGTGCTATAAAGGTTGTTTACTTGTTTCGGGTGCTGTTGTGCATTCATGGGACATGTTATGATGTTCACATGCCTTTGCGCTTTGGTAACTTGTTTGTTGGTAGATGTTGATAGATGCAGATTTCTTGGTTGTAAATATATGGGGATCTTTTATGTATAATTCAGTCTTTAAGCAGATTTCTTGGTTGGTTTTGATCTTTCTTCTAATCTAGTCTTTAATTAATTGGTCCAGCATGATTTGTTGTTCAAATTAATAGTTATTGATCTGGGTATTTATGCTTTTTTGAGTGATTCTATGCATCGCTTTTGTTTCATTTCTTATAGACACAATGGAAAGTCATTCTCAAAGTAAATCTATTAGTTGTTCAAGTGAATCAAGCCTACCTATTGATGATAATGCAACAACTCAAAATGAGAGTGTGGGTGAAATAGCTTCAACCGTTAAGATCAAGGGTAAAAGACAACGATCTGAAGTTTGGCAACACTTGAAATTACTGAAGAAAAGGAAAAAATGGTGCAGAAGTTTAAATGTAATTATTGTGTCAAATCATATGTGAAACAAAAAACTGGAACCACATCTCAATTAAGTAGACACTTCAAATCAAATCACTATAGCAAGGTTGATAACAAAGGAAAGAAGCAAAAACTATTTGATCCAGTAGCAGAGGATTTAGAGGAAACTGGTTCAATATCTAGTTTATGTGTTTCGTCTACCTATGATCATTCTAGAATAAAGAATATTATGGCTAAGATGATTATTGTTCATGAATATCCATTTATGATAGTTGAACATTTATGGTTCAATATTCTGATGAAATCGATGAATCCAAATTATCATAAAATTTCAAGATTTGGCATCAAAGAGGAGTGTATGAAAGTTTATGAAGGTGAAAAAGATAAGTTGAAAAAAAGTTTGAAAGTTGTTGAGAGAGTTTCGATTACTAGTGATCTTGGACATCAAATCAAACCATTGGTTATATGTGTCTCACTGTGCATTACATTAGTTCTGATTGGAAATTACAATCTAGGATAATTAGTTTTACTGATTTGGATCCTCCTCATAGTGTGATTTAAGATAATTTCTAGCAATGGGATCTACAAAACAAAGTTAGTACCATAACTTTGGACAATGCATCATCTAATGATGTATCAGCCAGAAATCTGAAAGCTTTATTCATTAGAAGATCTGGTTTTCTATTGATGGGTTATTTCTTTCATGTTCGATGTGCCGCTCATATTTTAAACTTAATGGTGCGGATGGATGAAAGAAATCGTTCAATAATTGAGGTAAGAGAGTCTATTTTATTTATAAAAGATCTGTGTCGCTTACATAAATTTGGAGAGATAGCAAGACATTGCTTATCCACATCAAAGGCACTTTGCATGATGTAACCAGGAACTCCACATACAAGATGTTAGAGTATGCTTTTATAAGAATGAATATGCTTTCATGATCCAATTATATATGGTTGCCCTCTCAAGAAGATTGGGTTAATTTTGAGAAAGTAAGAGAGCCGATTTTCATCACATTATTGAAATTTTTTTCGGTTCATCCTATCTACAAATGAGATTGCTTCCCAATCTAGTTCAGAGAATATTGGATCGAGAATGCTTATCGACTATTTTTATTTCAAACATGGCAAGTAGCATGAAGACTAAATTTGATAAGTCTTGGACAGTGTTCATTGTTATTTTGATTGCTTGCATTTTAGATCTAGAATGAAACTTTTTGCTATCAATTATTACTACCCACAAATATATGATGTTCACATTGTGAATGAGAAGAAGGGCAACGTAAAACAAAACTTTTGAGCTATACTCTTATTACTCTTGATATGCACTACGCAAAGAACTATCAAGCATTCACCTCTCAACTGAAAGAAACACAATTGAAGGTGGTAATGCTTCACATGATGATTTGGGGTTTGTATGACTTCATAGATTCAATCGGCCTCTTAATACAAGTCGATCCGGAGATATACCTTGATGAAGCATGTGTGAAATGCCCGATTCAATTTGACATTTTGGAATGGTGGAAAATGTCTATGAAATATAAGACTCTCTCAAAGATGGCCAAAGATATTTTACCATCCCAGAACCACCGCTGTTTTGAATCTTTTAGTCGTGGTCATATACTAAACGATTATAAGTTCAATTTCACCAAAAACATTAGATGCTTTAGTGTGTAGAGGAAACTGGATTCGAGCTGCATATAAATCATCAAAAGATCCATTGGTAATATTATCTTACTTTTTTATTTTATAGTACAATTCTCTCTTCTATTCATATATGAGTTTCATTTTTTATCTATTGCAATTTCAGTTTGATGTTCTTGTGGAAGAGAACTTGGTTATAAATGTACCTGAAAGCTTATCCACGGAATCAGAAATATGAAAATCAGGTGATATCATTTCGGTTATGCTCTCTTTA
The DNA here is from genome assembly GCA_021442155.1 of Cymbidium sinense. Classification (NCBI taxonomy): domain Eukaryota; kingdom Viridiplantae; phylum Streptophyta; class Magnoliopsida; order Asparagales; family Orchidaceae; genus Cymbidium; species Cymbidium sinense. The sequence continues at coordinate 77,874,167 of CM038218.1, read as the reverse complement.
TTTTTGGAGACTTTTCTATCAGCAGACTATTTTATCATTTTTATGTGACTATACAGTTTGTATATATTTTTGGAGACTATTTTCTTTCAGCAATGTAGGCTATGTAGCATCACATTATATTTTTTGCTGCTTTTGTGCTTTAATATTTTATGTTAGTGGCAGATAGCGATATGATGCCCAATGATAAAATTGAACTGAGATTGATTAATGGAGGCTTTGGTGATTGATTTTTTGTATTAATAGTGGAATGATTTGGTCGATGATCTAACTTTGAGGCCATTTCATCGTTTGGGGTGACATATTAGTATATTACTTGATAGTTGATATTGTCTGTAAGTTTCTATCTAGATTTGAAATTTTGGTTTGACATTACAAACAAATTGTTTCATCTTACATTCTTACTATATTTTATCTACTGATGTATGCAATATTAGAATATAAAAATTTTGGTTTGAAATTTTATTTTGACTTTATAAACCTATTTTCTTCATCTTGTCATCTTACATAGTTACATACTTACATTCTTACTATATTTTATGTCCGATGCATTCTACATTCTTACATGTCTCAAGCCTTATTTTGGCATTTTGCTTGCTTAGTCACCCTAAAAATAAAGAACTCAACTCAATTTTTGAGGGCACAAGTCAGAGGTTACCATTTATAAGATTTCTTGAGGAGAGAATATTGTAGTAAATGCTTTAGCCAAGTTTCATTCAAGATTATGTGGAGCCAACCATGCAGGTATCCTATCTTTCGATCATATGTGGTTGTCTTATTTAGACTTATATCAACTCAAGAGTTGTCAGGCAAATTTGTCTTTGTCTATGGTTTTATCTTGTTGTGGCCTTTTTCAAATTGGATTTCTGCATACTATGGTTGGTTCTATTGGTTGTTGCTATTTTTGGTGGCCTTTTTCGAATTGGATTTTTTGGTGGTTGTTATTCTCTTTTCCTGGTTTGGCTTGGAGATTTCTACATTCTTACATGGTTGCTTGTTGTCTTTGCATTTTCCCTTTTGTAGTGATAGTCTGCTCTAGCCTCTTTGGGAATTTGAAGGGTTTTTGTTTGCCTTGCCTCTAGGCTCTAACCTTGTTCCTTTTGGCTGCGTTGGTTATTTTGGAGATCTCCACCTGTGGGTCGTTATGGCTATTATTATTAGGTTGGCTATTTTATGTGTTGGTTCACTTGGTTGGCTATTTTGGCTATGTTGGCACTTTTTGGTGGTGGATGATGGGTGTGGCTGAATTTTGGGGTTGAACTTGATCTTGATGCTCTTAGCTTTGGCTTCTTCTACTCATCCTGTTGGCTGGCTCATGGCTATTGGCCTGGGTGGTTTTATTTGTTATTTTGTTGCCTTGTTGGTGGTGGTGGAGCCGTGGAGGATATGAGATCTAGTGGTCTTTTTTGTGGGGTTTTTTGTAGCTGCTATCTTGCTTTGGGTGCTTATTCCATGGCTTGGTGTTTTGAGATTTATGTTAGCTATTGGTATTGACTCCATTTGGTTTAGTTAGCTCTACTTATTTTATAATATTTGTCTCTTGGTTGGTGCCTTGGTGGTGGATTTTCTTTCCTTTTGGCTGACTTAGTGGTGGTTTTAATGGTAATTTCTGGATCCCCTCTTCATCTCTCTTTACTATGGCTTTTCTCTCCCTAATGCTACTTATCTTCTACA